>WAAD01022337.1:331392-545017 GCA_013389945.1 Fregata magnificens
GAGGTGAGTGCTGCACGGGCGGAGCGGGGCGCGGTACCCACGGACGGGGCAGCGCCGTGGGGCCGGCGCCGGGGATGGGGCGATGCTCCGTCCGCCGAGCCGGTGGGGAAGTTTTGGTTGCGGTCCCGCCGGTGATGCTCGGAAATGCGGCGGCGGGTGAGCGCTTTTGCAGGCAGGCGTGGGGAAGGAGCGCTGCTCCGCTCGGCTCCTTTTGCCGCCTCCCCTGCACCATCCTTCTTACTATCATTATTTTTTTTTTTCCTCTCTCTTACGGTGCCGTAAAACTTGCTTTAAACCGGGCTTCACGTAATGCTCGGTTGTCTGGGCCTAGCCCCTTGATAAGCTCACCTGGGTGGAAAACTCTGGTCTATCCCTCAGGCCCTGAGGCAGCAGGGAACTTTCTGCAGAGATGGTGACAGGTTGCCCACAGCCCTCCGTGTCACCTGGGAGCCCCCCCTGCCTCCTCTGCCTTCTCCTCCAGGCGCATGGCAGGCTCCTTCAGCTCTAAGATAAGTGCCTACCCCTGGGCATTTGGAGAGACCCAAACGACTCCATCACCTTCCACCCCAGAAGCCCTTCCGAAAGAAGGTGCGTACCCTGGTCCTCTGTGTGGAGAGGGAACAAATTGCATATGACAGATGCTACTTGCATCACTTAGTGCATTGCTGGAGAGCGCTAGGAGATGCTGTGATAAGGGCAACAGAAGAAACTAGAGAGTGCTGAATGTTCAGACTCATCTGTTGATCAGGTGGCGATGCCTTCTTTCAAGTAATGCCAAACTTCAGAGCAGGCCTGTTCAGTTAGGTTTTACTGAGGTCTACAAGGTAATTTCCCTAAGGTCTGCTCATTTGTGCAGAGGTCCACTGAGTAGTTTTGCGGACGTCTGCTCAGCAGTGAGCAGTGCACAGCTCCGCTGAGCAAGCTGGGCACTGCTGCTGGCCACCTTTGCGGCTGGGAAACTGGGAAACCTGCTGCAAGTGATCCCTGAGAGAGTGGGAGGACAGTAAGAAATGACAGGATCTCCCACAAGAATACCAGAGACATCTCGGCAAGGTCTGGATGAAACCACCTCGCAGTCTGGATCTGGATGGAGTCTGCTGCTTGGGTAGCCATGCCTGGTTCTCACTGCCCTGCGAGGTGCAGCAGGCCATTCCCCTCTGTCCAGGACCCCCCAAGAAACAAGTCTTGTGATGGACAAGATGAACTTTTCACAAATGCCTCAGCCCCAAAAGCACCCTGAGTCCTGTCCTCAGAAAATGTTTGGGTGTCTGAGTCGCATGCATTAACTGGAAATTGCATCTTCCGACTTCAAAGAGGTGAATGATGGGGGAAAAAAATTATTAGCATTTAATTGAAAGAAATAATCTCAGCTGTTTCACACTTCGTGCTATTTGTTTACTTTTTGTACTTCTCCCAGTTTGGAAAGTGAGTTCAATGACTTTCAGGTTCTCAATGCCACAATTTTTTCCCTGCAGACATTGCAAAGGTGTAACCGTCCAGAAAGTTACTGTGCCTACTGCAGTTAGAGGCATATAAGTGAGGAAGCGTTTCTGTTGATGCGATATCCCTGCAAAAACATGTAACAGTAACCAGATTTAAGGTTAAAATTAAAGGGGCGTTCAATTACCTCTTTAGGCAAAAAGATTGACTCAATATTTAAGTTTCTTTTTTTGGTTGAGGGCATGTGAGGACAATGACAATGGCGACAACTAGGCACAGAAACACACCTTTCCATAACGTATTTACCTGCAATAGTGTAACGCTTTTCCTTGCACTTTCCTTTAAGGCTTAAAGATTACCTGAATGAACCACCTGTGTCTCAAGCTTGTTTGTTTCTTTTTCTCTTAGGAAGAGTCTTTAGAAGATGGTAGTAGATGAAAATAGCTGTGGTACACAGTTACTTCTGTGTTACACAGGATGGCCATATTTTCAGTGGTTCTTGAATTTGAAAAGAAAACCCTGATAAGGTATAAGGAACAGACATACACTCGTGAAAGCTGAAACCAAATGGGGAGAGTTTTTTCTAAACAACGTTTGCATAAGACCAGTAAGCGTATTTCTGCTCTGGCTTGCCAAGTCTCATTAGGAAGAGATATTTTTTTCCTTTTTGAGGCTTTAGATTGGTTTAGAGGACAGAGAAGAAAAATGACGGGGTCATATGCAAAGTGATGTCTAAATGAAAGGTGAAAGGTTTAAAAGTTAAAGGATCAGAAACTGTAAGTGTATATAAACAGAAGAAATACTTAATGCCAAAGAAATGAAACGTGGTGGGGAAAAAAGGTCCCTAGAGGTCGTTTCGTCATTCTCACACTTTATGCCTATGATAAAATACACTCAAACTTTGTAGTGAAATGTCAATCAAGTATTATAGTCCCATTTTCTTATGTTGTTTTGCAATTTGTAGAATAGCAGTGCTTCTTTTTAACCGGAGCTAGATGACTGCTTTCTTTGGGCCTATAATACCCATGTTTAATGCTCCTGGGGCAGGGGCAGCGTCTATGTTTTCCCTTTAAAGCATTATGAGCATAATAACTCTAGCGGAGATAATATGTTTCAGGCTCCCTAGAGAAGTTTAAGGAAAGATAGGAGGGAATTCTGTTTAGAGCTTTGAAACCAAACCTGCGATTGCAAATCAATCCTGCTACGTAGCCAGAAATAGCATACTGCAAATTGTCAAATGTGTTAGAAATCACACATTGGGTACAGCTAAACTGCAGAACCAACTTTCTTTTTTTTAACTGCATGGTGTTTGGATCCTGTGACATAGTATCGCAACAGGTGAGATGTCAGTGCGTTACAGTCTGTTGCAGCTGGATCTGGCAAGATCAGGGTGGGGGTGTGTGCGTGTGTGCACCTGGCAGTAGTGCATCAATGCAACAGCAGATCTGCAACTTTTCACACAACTTTTCTAGTTCTCACCTGAAGTCACCCTCCTGGCAGTCTGAGGTTATCGAAGCTGAAACTGAGCATTTAAGTTTTGGCCTTGCAGCACCCTTGTGCTAGCCCACATATCCGTCCCAGCCCTGCACCAGGTCCTCAGCCCTAGCTGTGGCAGTCCCTTGCCCTTCCATGCTTATGCATTTTTTTTTGGAACAGATTGCCATTTGTGTCAAGCTGTGTGGTTTTGTGACGTGCAGATAAATCATTTTGCTCGCAACCTGACCTTGGTCCCCAGTGGTAGGCACAGATGCATTAACTACTTCTTGCTTCTCTGAAGTGGGCATCCTTCCCTTATTTTGGAAACTGATTTTTTATCTCTGTTTCTTCATCTCTGTTTCTTCAGCATTCCCTAAAACCCAATTTTCTTTTGTAAGGTTCCCTTCTCCGAGGGATCTCAAAGTGCCTCGAGAACAGCTATATTTAGCTGCTCAGTAGTAATATGAATATACAAAGTATGGTATAAACAACTCATTAGGAAACTTAGAAATCATTTTTCCTGCCTTCATTGGGGAGATGAGTTTTTATTATTATACCAACAGTACAGGTGGAGAAAGTGAGGCTCAGACAGGCTTTGTGACCCAGTGAAGGTCAGCAGATGCTGGTAGTAGTCCTGAGTGTCTTGGTCCAAACTGTAACCACAGGAGAATGCTTAAATTTATGCAGCAGGTTAAGCAATACTGTAATGGTACTCTTTAGGGATGTTCACTACTAAATTGTGGTGAGTCATCTATATTTAGCAGGATGCTACTGTCATTGTGCTTTTTAAGTAAAGTGCTTTTAACACGGTTTACTTCAAGGAGAAGTGCATGCACTGAAAATCTGTTCTTTGTAGTTTTCTCCTTGTGGAGCATTAAGGCTGCCTTCCCTTTTGTAAATGCTCAGAGAGAAATTTAGCTCCTGGTTGTTTAACAGACAGTAGTGTAACAAAGACAGTTCCCTGGTTAATACTACCTTGTGTTTGCACAGTCATTTACGAACATTAACTAATTGACAATCTCCAAACTTACTTTGTGAGGGCAGTCAGTTTGATTTATAGCATGGAAAATTGAAGTGTACAGAGGTGAAATGATTTGCTTGCTGTCAGGTAGGACATCTGTCCAGCCTCTCCTTTAGAGAAGTCACAATTACAGGGCTCCTAGTCATATGCCGCCTCTCTTTTCTCTCACATATATTTCATGTCTTATGCACCAGGGAGAAAGCACAATATTATTAATTATGCACAGTGAACTCTTGTGGGTCTTTTTTTCCTTATATGTTTTCATCTCTTTGGTTTTGGAGGTCACTTGTGTCCATTCTGGCTTCTGCCTTTTTTTTCATTGCTTGAGCTGGGATGAGGACGAGTGTTCTGTTTCATCAGGATTGAGGAACTTGGCTTCATTCTGAATGGGAATAGAAGTTAAATGCTTTGATGGTTTTGAAAGGAAATTTTGGAGAGGATTTCCATCTTAGGTCAAGCAATATTGTGTTTCTTTCTGGAATTGTATTATGATAATACATGAAAAACCATGAAAAAAACACCCCAAGCAAAAAGATATTTTAATGTGAAAAGTCAAAACTTCTCATCCCTAAGGTGCTTAAGTTGGATGTTTCTGTATTTCTCACAATTTTCCCCTGTGTTTCTTTTGAAACACAGTTATGATTTTACAAAACATCCCATGTTTGGTAAGGTTCGGTTTAGTGGAAGTATCTACAGTAAAAGCCTTAGTGGTTGCTGTTTTTTATTTCTATGGGGCATTTAAAAACAACAGTGATAAAAAACAACTTGCAGCAATTAGCGGCATCTGTGCACAGTCTCTGCCCATTATTTTTGCCATCTTGACACATGTATGCAAACACCATGTACACGTACATGGCGTTGCCCCTGTCCTTTCCTTATTCATCATGCTGTAGAACGCTGTTTGCACCAAAAGAAGCAGAATATGGCATATGAAATAAGACAAGTTTCTATGTAAGAAAAACAGCCTCCTTGTTAATCTTTGTTTACCCTTCTGGAGCAGTCGCTGGAGAAGTCAGAACAGGACTAGCAGATTGAGCTCAACCTCTTATCACCTCTGCACGTGCAGAGCCGCAGCTCTCCTCCTGGCAGCACAGCAGTACTCGTGTATTTGCATATCTGCATGAAGTTAATTTCAAGTGTAATTTTGGTATTAGATTGATCAGATTGCTTACTTAGGGATAAAAACTTGTGCATTTTTTTTCTCTCATTCTCATGAGTCAACCTAGCTATGAGAACATGAGCTAGATTGCATTTCACAAGCATCAGCAGGAGAAAGCCGATGTCTGAACTCCACTTGGTTACATCTGGGCTTCAGTTTTATTCAAAATGCCGAAGCCAGGAATGTCATTTTGGCGGGGGGACAACACACTCTTTACAATGCATGGTGTGTTTCTGCAGCGACCTGTCTAAGCAGCGCTGGGTCAGGTCACACTGCTGGTCTGTGGCAGTGTGACCAACGCCGGATGCTTCAGCAGAGGGTGCCGAAACTCCCACAGTGAGCCATTGGTACCAAACATTTACCAAAGAGGAGTCTGGTGCCATGCCAGTGCTACAGGTTGCCCTAGAAGGAGGTCAGTGTACCTATTGCTCTGGACTTCAAAGCCTACTCAAGCCAATTTTCTCTTAATTTCAGGAGGTGCTCACACTCCAGTTCCTTGCCATAAAATGAACCAAGTTATATGTATTCCTCCTACCAATGCAGAGTGAAAAAAAAGGCCATCCCGCCTCCTTTCCTCAGGGAAGCCCTCTCTGCTTGCAAAGCAACAGACGCAAAACTTTCCCCCTTGCCAGGAGCGAGGTAGAGCTGGGATAACCGAGCCCCCTCTTGCACCCTCTTCAGTTATCAGGGGCGCTGGTGTGCAGTCCCCGCTCGGCACCCAGACCTCAGCCTCCCGAACGGCATGGGCTGCGGTTGGGCTGCCCAGGCTCAGCTCTTCCCCTGCCTGGCATATTAACGGCATCTGCCAGGAGCAAGTGGGTTGGTACACCCTCTCTGCATTCCCACTGGGGACATTACTTCCTAATCCTCATGAATTAGAAGTTGGCTAATACCTGGAAGCATGAGGGTGTTGTGCTGCTATGCTTTTTTCTTTTCCTTCTTTTTTTTTTTTTTTTTTTTCCCCCCTGTTTTTTTTCCTTCTACCTGACATATCTGTGGATATTCCCAGTATCCTTATAAATGTGCAGGCCTCTGATTTCTGCCGAGCTCTTGACTTTACGATAACATGGGCTAATCATTCCTGGTAGTTAATTATGGGCTGTGTTTAGAATAAGCAGAAAAAGAAAAAACAGAAAAGGAAAGGAAAATTGTAATAGTTTCCTTATGTCTGGTCACATTTCCTGCTCTTCAGTTGTATTGAACAACCTTTTGTCTTTCTCTTAAAAAAATATACATAGAAGCACCTGGTTCACTTCTTCATACCCATTTGATAATTTCTTTCTATCTAGCTCCTCCCCAGATTAAGTTGTACCAATTTTAGCTGTGCTTGACCAATAAGTGTTATTGACTGGTGAATGATGAAACCTTTCTGTGCCTTCTGTATTTTCAGGTGTGCCATCCAGAAGTAACCGCAGCAATTCCAGCTGAGGATGCCACTGTCAGTGTTCACAGTGGCATTTTAATACTCCCAGCATTCTTTTCAGCCTCTGCCGTTAGACACCCTGACAGCTTGCTTGCTTTTTTGACCACCATTGTACGTTGAACAGATGTTTTCATTGAGCCGTTTGCAGTGATACCAAGATATTTTCCTCAAGTGATTACATTTGAATTAGAGCCCATGGTATATGAGTAGTTCAGATTATTCTCTCAAGTTCTTATTACTGTCCGTTTGGTAACGTTGAATTTCATCTTGCAGTATGCTGCCCACTTGCCGGGCTTTGTCAGATCCCTTGGAAGTCTCTCTCAATCTTCTTTTGTCTCAGGCAGCCCAAATCACTTTACCAGCTCCCTGTCTCATTTCCAGATATTAAGGAATAGATTAAACCACCCCAGAGCTGGTAGGAAACCTGGGGGTAATCCCTTGTAATCAGGGCCAGAGCAAGGGCAGGGGGAGACGGGCTCCCGCGCCTCCGAACCTGGGCACCGAACGGTGGGGCAGCAGCTCTGGACTCAGCCTGAACGCCGGTGGCATGAACCCCACCCCGGGGGGGGAGGCAAGAGGCGGGGGGGTCTCCCACTCCAGGCAAGCGGGGGACGGGGCTGGCACCAAACTGGCATCCTGCCCAGAACGGTTTCGCAGGCACGCTTTGAAGTGACTGAAAATTAATCACTTAGTCCTGTCCTTTTCCTTCTGAAATTTGACTGGATTGAAGGGGCACAAGTTCCTCTGAGCAGAGATCAAGCTGGTTTGTCTCCCGTTGTGTACTTTTAGGGGCTTAGGGAATTTGACCAGTTTAACCAATCCCTGCTGCAGCTTCCAGGTTAGCCTGTACCCTCTCTTAAGGAAAGCATTGCTAACTTCAAGAAACACCTGACTTAGCAAGAGCTTGCGCGTCTTTGCTAGCAGCACAGCCACTTGAGAAATGTCATTCTCCTACTGTTCACCAGCTCTGGACTTGTCCTTTGAATATACTGAAATGATTGTTTGGTTTTTGACTTTTGCAATTTGGCCTTCAATTTTGTTCTCACCCCTCCTAGCTACCATCTTACGAAGCAACTGCTTAGACTGAATGACTTCTGGTTCCTTTTGTTTGACCATACAATGTGCTTTCTTGCTTCTCAGCAGTTTTTTGTTCAGGGGCACTGGGTACCTTTTCAGTGATGGTGCTGAAATTGTTTCAACACACCACCATACAGAGCGTAACAACTTTAATTCCCCTGCTCTTGGAGTTAGGATGTTTTGACCATTTTTGCATGTAATCATCTTTTCTAACGTTTCAGAGGCCTGATGCAAAGTTCTGGTACTGTTTTTCTCACAGGGATGTTAAATGTGGTTATGTAGCGGTCACCGTTACTTTGTGACTCAGGTTGCTCTTTGCATCAATTGCAGTGTTTTAGCTTCTGAGTGCCCTGGGACTGGCTGTTCCAAGCCCTACCTACGCTCTTTAAGACGCTGCAAAATTGTAACCTGCTGTGACACTCCGCTAATTGCTGCACATGTTGCTGAAGTCACCATTTTTTTGCTGTTTTCTTTGACTTTGTTGTTCCTTTGCTTTCCCTCCATGCTGTGCAGTGGAGATTCCCTTCCTGATCAGGAGGCCGTTGGTAAATCCAGGTTGCTGTAGTGAGATTTGGGTTTCAGTTAACTTTTCTTCCTCTTCAGCCTTGGCTATCTAGATGGGATCTGTGCATTACTCATCTTGCAGTTTGATGTCTCTGCCCTTTTGCCCACACTGGATTTCCAGGCAGGGCATTACTCTGTGATGAATTCTGCAGCTGTCTGACTACAAGACGTGTTGGACACTTTAACCATTGGTTAGCATGGCTTTTTCCTCCCTTTCCTGTACTGTGTAAAGCGGTTGTTGCATCATGTTGTAGGGAATGGTTCACTAAAGGCTTCAGCATCGAACATGAAGTGCTCCTTGGAGCCTTTTGCTCCAGCTTCACACCCACCTGCACCAACCTGTGTTCCCGTGTGGTCTATCAGCATCATCCGCACTCTATGAAATGTTTATTTTTGAAGTGATATCTCAGAAAATACAGTCCTGCTTCTTGACTGAAAGGTCCCTAGGTGCTCCTGCAGGGAATGCTCTGGATCCCGCTGGCTCCTGTGCATCGCTCACTCTGCTGCGTCTTACCACCTGTGCTGGTGAGGGGGGCCTGAACTCCCCTGTGACCCTTGGGGAAGGAGAGAGGGGTGGATGGCAGACCCTGACGTTTTAGTGAAGCTCCGCGAGAGGAGGTGCTGGAGGGCTTCCGCAGGGTGCTGCTGGGCTTGTGTGGCTGCTGGGCTGCTTCCATAGCTGAGCATGTGTTTGAACTTCGCTGTCTGATGGGGTTTGGTGTCTGAACGTCTCCGTTGGTTGTGGAGCTGCTAGACTGCAAGCCTGCTTGCCTTTCTGGCTGTGTGTTGGAAGCTAGTGGCTCGGAGAGGTTGAGAGGACCTTGGCTACTTGGCAGAGGGACAGAATAGCCTCAGTCTGTCTGCAGAATCATCACGTCCTTGGCTTGTCAAGGGCAGCCCTTCCTTTTGCCCCTGAAACAGCTGGTGTGCCCTGGGCCCCTATTACGGGACTCATTCGCAATTAACATCTCCCTCTCCTGCACTGAAAATGCCTCAGACACAGAGTGTAGGCTTGTGTTTCTCAGCTGCATGGAGTTGCAGCAAGGCTGCGTTTTGCTTGTTCTTTGGGGAATGCTCTGTGTTAGTTCTTCAGTAGATTTTTTTGCATAGTCTCATCTGTTCTTGCTGCTCTCGTCCCTATTCCAAGTGGCTGCTTTTTTTTTTTTTTTTTTTTANATTGATGGCAGTTGTTTGTTTATCCACAGAACAGGTACAACGCGGGCAGGCTTCCCCCACCCACCCTGGTCCCCATCCTCCAGCCCTCTTGCACTAACTCCCCCCTTCACCCTCCCTAGGAGCTCCAGCCCTGAGCCAGAGGGCTGAAGTGGAGGGGACTGCTGCAGGTGAAGGGGGGAAGCTGAGGCATCCCACCGCCACCGGCTTGTGTTGCATCCTAATTGCAAATAGCCCTTCCGGCGTCAGCAGTTTGTGGGAATAATTGACAGGAGGTGCCGGCGAGGTGCTGAGTCAGAGCGAGGTGCGCTTGCCAAGTCACTGCAGCAGAAGGAGCCCGCTCGCCTTGCGTGGAGGGAAGCCAATGGACGGTGGGTTTCCTAGCTGCCTTTTGGGCCTCTTTCTTTCCTTTTTCTGAGGCTGCAATTCAGCAGCAGCGATGCTATGCATGTAAGGGAGAAACCAGGGGCNCATTTTCCTTTTTTTTGGCTGTGAGCACTGGGCATTAGGAGGCGTGGGCTCCGTTCCCACCTGCTGCCACTGGGTCTCTGTGCTGCCATTTCCATGCTCCGAGCAAGTAGAAGGGGTAGAAAACACATGTTGGGGGTCAGGGACAAGTGAGTGGCCCTAGTGACAGATTGATGTCTCCCGGGTGAGGAAAAGGGGCATGTGGCACCCTCAGATGAGCAAGGGGGATAGCTTAGTAAGCCAAAAAAGCTGCAAAATAAAATGACTGAAAAGGTGTTTTGTCTTGTCCTTCCTGAGGGTTGCTTCTGCTGCAGTGTCCTACCATTTTTTTAGGGATTTGAAGTGAGTTGTTTGACATGCAGGAAGATGAGTGCTTGTCTTATACACATCTAGTACCTGAGGGACCTCCAGGTCAGGCTCGTGAGAGCTTTGCCATTTACTCCTGACCTTCTTGAGTGTGGCTAGCATCAGTGTTTATACCACAGCTGAATCTGTCCCAGAGATCTGGGTCCTTTCCTTTTCCTTGCTGCAGGATGACTTCAGAGGTCTTTGTCTTTCTCCCCCTCTGTAGCACAGGGTACCATTTTCCTGCCTCAGACACAAGTCGGTAATAGTTTGCACAGTGATCTAAATATATGTGTGTCTGATGTGTGCTGCCTTTGTAGGAAGGGTATATTATTTTTGCTTTTAATAACCGCTTGTGGAAGGAGATGAGGAACATGGAGAAGGAGGCCCACGTATTTTTCAGAACCTTTCATATCTATGCTGCGCTCCACCTACCCACATTTTTAATGCTAATCTTTGTATAATCTTTCTCTCCACTGACTTAGGTAACAGCCGTGTTATCTAGATCATCATGCAGCTGATGGGAAAACTGAGGCCCAGAGATGGGAAGTGCCTTGCCCATGGTCATGCAGGATTCCCATGGCCAACCTGGGGTTGGAGCCTGCATCTTCTGACTGCCAGCCCGTGCCTTCTCCACGGGAGCATGCTGCCCGCCTGCTGATTTTAGTCAGTGGCCTGCTGAATACTTTCCCTCCTGAGTTTTCATGGCAGTGGCTCCTGGATGGTTATTGATTTTGAGTCTTTAAAGAAAATCTGCAGTGACTAAATCGAACGCGGTTCTTCTCTCATCCTTGCCTCGGCCACCTCCACAATGAAAGTCATGCATGGGATCCCCAGAAAGGTGGCCCTGGGGGCACTGGGGAGGGGATGTGTCCTGCGTGTGATCACTGCGTGTGCGTGATGTCTGTCCTCCTTGCCTCCGGCTTGCTGCCTGTTCACATACTGGGTGCAGTCTGGGCTGCTGGTGGCAATCTTAAACCATCTGTGGCTTGAGGACGTTTTGGAGGAAGCCTTGCCCCACTGGGTTCTGCTGTGGGATCAGCTGGGGATAGCTTAGCGCTCAGGCTTGAGAGGCCCAGGACGGTCTGCTACACGACTGGCCTGCTTTCAGCTTGTGTTTCTGTGTGAGTTTTGCCATGGATGGTGGAGATGTGCTAGCCAGGACACTGCTATAGAGAAGAGTGGATCTGGTCTTCCTGCATTTTGAAGAATTGTCTTCATTGCTCAAGGGAACCTTAGTCTCCATCTGGCCAAATGCAGCCCTTCCTCCTTTTCCACTCTCTACTCATGCTGAGGCTTCACTCTGGAAATAGAAAAAAATAGGGTGTTGTCCATTACAATTGGGATTTTATAAGGTACCTATGGGAATTAAGCACTCAATTCCCTCAGGTTCCTTTTAAACAGCCTAGCTGACGTGAATTTATGTTGAAATAAGCAAGGAGAGGAAGCAATCCTGTCAGCAGTGCCATAGCTATTCTCCCCGTGTTTGATGTAGCAACTGCTGTGGTAAAGCTTATTTAGCTTTTAAGGTCTGTGAGTCAGGAGCTGGGACCAGAGTCTTCAAGAGGTCTCCGATGTGAGTGGACCCTATGCCCTTGCCTCCTCTGGCCCTGTGCTGAGGGTGTTTTAAAGCACTCATAAGTACTGTGGAAATACTAGTGTGTGGTAACGCTCTATGTAGCGACTCTGTGCTGTGCTGGGGCTTGATAAATGCACCTGACGTCCGCTGGGCCAAGGACTAAGCCTGCTATGAGTCAGTCCAGGATGACGAAGCTCTGCAAAACCAACTTTTCTTTCATTTCCAAGGCGTAAAAATGTGTATGGATGATGAGGTGTAGCGTTTAATTGCAACCCGTTGCCAACAGCAGTGATAGCATTCACTCTGAAGACAATTAGGAGATTGACAACTGCAAGAACCCTTTTTCACTCTCTTCCTCCATAACCAAATAACCACAGTTTGCATCAGTTTTCCACAAACAGAGAAATTCAGTGACAGTCATCATCATTTTAATTAAAAGTAAACAAATATGGTATAAAAAAATAAAACAACTGCCAAGAGACCAAACAAGTAGCGGAGTATGGCTGTCACTTAGAACAAGTCAGGACACAAACAAGATGAAAAAGCTGCCTTCATTCTTGGTTATGAGTGAGAACCCTTTCTGGGATTTTGTTTTCATGGCTAAAAAGAATTGTATACTGTGTTTTAACTTTCTTTCTGGAATTTCTTCCTCTGGCCATATAGCGCATATAGCCAGGGCACAGCTGGTAGCTTGTCCTGCAGCTGCAGGAGGGAAAAAACGACTCAGGTGGGGATGCTGCTGACCCTGTGATCTGGTGCGGAGCCAGTGGGTCCTGGTGAGCCACTGCTGTCCCCTGCCTGTGATCTGCTCCTAGCTCCCCCCCACCCCTTGGCTCTCTGATGCATGCCTCCTGCATCTCTCACCTTTATGAAAATGTTCACTATGTGGCTTGATGGACACAAAAAAATGCCCGCTCCTCACTGTGAAATGGACCCAAATTGTGGAAATCTCATGAAAGTAGCTAGCTGTGTAAGACTTCCATGCGTTTTGGTTTTGCTCAGAGAACAGCTTGGATTCTTCTCTCAGATTTGAAGAGTTATTCAGCCTTGGAGCTCAAAATCAAATCACAGTCTAAAATCAGACCAGGTCTCCTTAGCTCAGCTTTTAAAACAAAAACATATTACACTCAAAGTACGTTAAAGATAAAAGGCTGTCTTAATGCAATAATATAACTGGACAGTCAAAATAAAGCAGCACTGGGAAATGCATAAGTTAATGATGCCTTGTTATGTATCCTGTATCTTTTATGGCATGAATTTTATAGTCTAAGTGGTAGTAAGATTAGAGGTAGGTGAATAATTTATAGCAAATAATTTATTTAATGAATTCCTCTTCCATTTCTCTTTGCAAATTGTTTGTGAACATCCTGTGGTTTCTTTGCATTTTATTTATTTGAAATTACTTACTGAATAGCTTCTACAAATAGTATTTGACATACTGCATGCTTACGAGCAGGGGCTTTTTTTTGTTTCCTTTGGGGGGAGCAGTATTTGAGCTCCAGGTTTGGTTGCTTGGCACTGATACAGGGCAAAAGTTCATGCCATAGTATTTCACTATCCTGACAGCTTAAAATAATTGTTAGAATTAAGCTGTTTCTGAAAGGTATCAAGAATTAGCTATTACTTTTTAATAATTATTCAGATTATTTATGTGCATAGGCAAGTTCAAATTTCACTTTTGCCAGCATGCGCTAAAATTGCTTAAAATGTGTTGCTTCCTTGTACATACACATCACTAAATTAGAATAGTTGCAGAAACGCACAGAAAGATATAAGGTCCACAGTCAGCAGCGTGCTGTGCATATGCTTGACATCAGGCATATTCTTGAGTAGGTGCGTAAGTGGTAGAGTGGCAAATGATGAACTTCAGCATATGTTTAAGCGGTTTGAGGAATTAGGGTGCAAAATATAGGACAAAGCAAACTTATCTTTCATGAAGGTGAACATACAAGAGAATTTTGTCTCCTCATCTGCAATTATGGGGTAGTGCATCTTTCAGATGGTGGGGGGGAGGCGATGATATAAATATTGCATTAGCTTGCAGTACTTCTGATTTCATAAAATACAAGACAGTTCATCTGAAGTTTCCCACACGTGTCATTCTGTGCTTTTTTTCCCTTAAATATTGGGGGGAAATAACATGAAGAATTGAAAAAAAAGCCCAGCCATTAGTTTGACTTTATTTATATCTTAATCTTTCGAGATTTCTCAGATTTCTAAATATTTTGCATGTGTTTTTATTGGCTTATCTCTCTAAAAAAAAGTTAATTCGGAAATATTAAATAATGCTTGACAAAAGCGACCCTCGCAGAAAGTAGAACTTTCTCTGGGTCTGCGAGGAACAGGTATGAGTTACTTTAGCATCTTAAAGGGCTGTTGTAACAATATAAACTGGGAAAGGTCTGCATTTTTCTGTGCATCTTTTGGAGGCTACACATTGTGGAAAGCAGCTTCTGAAGTTTCATGATGTACCCTTCAGCTCTGTAACACAGGTGGTGTTTTGTTGGCCTGCCTGAAAACTGAAAACAGTTAAATAATTAGTTTTGTGGGATTGTGAACCAGTGAGACCTCATCTCCTTCCCATTTGTGACTTCAGGCTGACCTGTGTGGAATCTCTTATGTCTAGTAGAGCGTGGAACATGGCCTGGTCTTTCCCCCTAGCAGTAAAGTATCTCACCTGTACCTGCCCACCTAATTTAATAAGCCTTACGGAAAGAAAAGTAACGGCTTTGAGGCCTTTACTCTTCTGTCAGAGGATGGATGGGTGCGGGGGCCTCGTGTCCCCAGCAAACAACTGTTTGTGGGCCACGATGCCCATGGGCATATTGAGCGGAGTAGTTAGCAGAAGACCACAGACAGCTCAGGCCAGTGTGGTCTGGGAAGGTGGGAAGAGAAAAAGCCATCTCTTGGTGATGGATGATGTGTGGGAGGCAGCTGCAGAAGTAGGCAGTAACTTTTGGGTGAGGCAGAGTGACTGTTGCTGCTGACTTGCAAGAGCTAAAACGACCTCTTTGGAGCACAGGCTGGAAGGAGTACAATGTTGTTTCTTATGCCACAGTGATCAAAAATGCATCCAAGCCATGCTCTGTATCAAAACCCGGACCAGATATATCACAAGGACAAGCCTGCAAAATGTGGTCATCAGAGTCCATCAACTCCTTGTATGCAAGCAACTTACACAACGTACGTGAGAGGAGGGCTTTTTCCAAAGGGAAGTTTTGGGACCTCGGGACACATTTATTGCCCCTTAGGTGACGGCCTAGATCCCGATCTTGCACACGTGGAAATCAACGGGGCAGTTTCAGCTCTGTGTGGTTGGGAAGGTGAGGGCACATTTGTCGGGCAGAAGAAAGGAGTGCTGGAGCTGGACTAGCAGCGTGTGCTGCAGGGAGGACTGGGGGGTCCCTGGACTGATGCATTTCTCTACCTATATTCCTATTTATCAATCTGTGCTCCTCGCCCACCTGTCCTCCTCCATGTCCCGTCATGTGATTCCAGCTCCAGGGCTGGAGAGGACCCTGCAAGGAAAAGCTGGCAGTGGAATTCTGAATTTTGCACCAGCAGTCTTCTCTCCTCTTTGTAGAGCTTTCAGAACACTAATCGCATAAAATTTATCCAGGCTTACTGCTCATCCCCGGCACCTTTAATGACCCCAGCGATGAACATTGTGAAATTAAAAAGCAATCACCTATACCAAACAAGATAAACAGCAAATGGTCCCAACGGTATGCCACGTGTCCTTACACACTACAGGGATGCCTTTAGCAGCAAAACAAGTAGCACTGCATTAGGTTTTACAGGGGCAATGATGCTATATCCTGCAAGGGCTGTGGGCACTTGTATCTACGACAGGAACAGCATCAAGACACTGCTTGAGGCAATTGCATCCTTGTTATTTTGGGACCAGAGCCTGCTCAGCTCAGGAAGGTGGGAGATCAAAGGCCACTTCTGAATTTAGCTTGGTCTCACTTCCATAGAGCCTTGGGATGAAAATGGCAGAACAGGTTAGTTTGAAAAGAAGGGTGGTTATGTCCCCATCCAGTGGCTAGCGTCACTGATGATGAGTTGGCATCCCACAGAAATTCAGCTTTATATGGGGAGATCTCCCAAGAGGAGGATGCGGCAGAAGGGAGGCTGCCTTCCTAAAACTGACTTTTACGGAGGTCTAAGATGGGTCTTACCTTGTCTTCTGCCTTTCTGTGTTGCTCCCTCTTCAGTGTTATAAACATAGATTTGTTAATAGTAGCAATAAAATAATAATAATAATAATAATTAACTGTTTTACACTCCCTTGGGAAAGATCCTGGTGGTGCCAACTGGTTCTGCAGTGACTCCTATGGGATGGTGCACAGTTTCAGACCTAAATGGCTGTGGCCATACATCAGGCTCTCTGTGTGTCTGTCACAGTCAGCCAGGACAAGTTGAAACAGGCAAAAGGAAAGAAAATAGACAAATTTCCGCATCCACAGCAGCTGGAGTGAACGTCAAACAGATGGGCTTTTCCACCCCGATTATCTTAACCTCCTAAATATAGAAATACAGGCTTTTTTTTTTTTTTTTTCCTCCTTCTCTATTTTTTTTTTTATAAATTTAAATTACCCGAGGGGGTGGTGTTAGCTCATGCTAGGGCAGTCCTAACGAGTGCAAATAGAAGTCATCTGCTGACAGAGTCAGATCACGGCTTCTGCTCATAACTATTCCCCCCACCCTGCCCACACAGACTTTTTCCATTGGAAGTGTGGGGACTGGTAGGGGCTGAAGCTGTCCTCTCTGTGGGGCAGGGGAATATGTATGTGTGTATGAGCAGGCTTTTATTTCAAATCTTGTCTGTGGCTATGCAGATACACAGAGTAAATAAGCACCAAAGAAAATGGGTAAGAACTGCATGTCCTTGCCTCCTCCTGCAGATGGTTTGGTAAGTAGATGGGGCAGCTGTACTTCAAGTCACTGGAGGAGTTTGCAGCTATTTTGGATATCATTGCACAAGCACACTGATAGGTGTGGGGTAGAAAGGTGCGGGGTCTGCTTTTATCCTGTCCCCAGTCGTGTTTCTATGCAGCGTGCACAGAGATTGAAGGGATGACTGCTGGCAGTGGGCTGGCTGGCCGTGCCTGAACACCCTCGTCCTTTTTGTCCTGCCGTGGTTGACACCAGTAAAGCAGCAGCAAGTCAGCATTTTGTATGATTTTTGGACTTCTTGTGCTTTACTGAGGACTTGGGTAGGGAAAGTCTGCTGGGGGTTTTTTTCCAGCGGGGAAAACACAGCACCTCGCCAACGCTGTGTTTTCCATTCATCTTCTGCATTACTTTTCTTCTGCTTTTTTCTTGTCCTAGGACTGAATTTCATACCTGTTCTCAGGCTTTTGTTCCCTGGCCAGCTGTGGGAGCAGGAGGCAGGGAGAGGCAGGAGGAGGTGCTGCCTGAAGAATGTGGTAGAGGAGCGTGGAGTGAGCGTGAGGCTGTGTGTCTCGCCCCTGCCCTGTTGGTTGCTTGCACTGTGGTGGGTGCACACAACTGGGCCTTGCTCTCCCCGCCTTTACGAAGGAAATAACAGGGGCTTGTTTCTGAGGATGCTGGCAGGGAAAAACATTATGTCGGTGCTATATTACTATTACTGCCATAACCATGACCTAAGATATATAAGGAGGATAAAGGTTTGCAGCAAAACTGCCCTGACTTGGGGCCCAGCCCAGCAGAACTGCAATGTGTTTCTGTTGTCATTATGTACAAGGGTGTGTTGTGCTCCGCGGATCTATCTATGCTAGCATCAGCGCAGATATACAAATAGACCATCAATAAGACTTCAGAGAGTCTGTGAAGAGATTCTTTATCTTATGGGCTGCTCTCCATGTAAGGATAGCGCATGGTTTATTACAGTTCCCAGGGCTCATTTTGGTTGTGTGCTCATGTTCTCCTGCAGAAACCCAAACAGTTGCAACCTTAATCCCAGGTGCCAGTGCACCGTAAGTACTGCTGGCTTCTATAGGATCTGCATCTTCCTTGGAGGTATCCTACGTGCAGGAGGGGTCGACAACCGTTGGAAGAGGCTGGCTGGGGAAGGTGTGGAGTTTCCACCATGGAAGAAGGCCTCTAAGAATAGGTTCAGCCAGCAGCTGGCAGGGTGACAGAGCTGTAGGAAATCCTGCCTTGGGGCAGAAGGATGAAGCTGGTGATTTCCTGAGGGTTCCTGCGCAGGGAATTGTTACCCCTGGTCTTTTCAGGGTAGAGTGCTTCTTGCGTTACACAGAGGTCATGCAGAGCAACGTTGTCTGGACCGTGAAGCACTCAGGTGCTATAGATACTGGGTAGCACAGCGAAAGCAAATGCGTCTGGAAGCTCCCACTGGAAACAGTGTGTGTTTGGCATGGTGGGGGTCGTTCCACCGATAATAAGCCCTGCTGGGGCCATGCTCATGTTTCCACTGTCTTCCCTAGAGCCTGGGTCAGGAGAGGGCTTTGCAGCCTGGATGCAGCGCCAGACCTGACCTGGCTTCCACGCGTTTGCTTAGGACTCAGGATAAGCTCTCCCAGATACTGCGTGTAAGGGATCACAGCGGAGAGACACCTAATTGGCTTTGCAGGAGGGGAGCTTTGGCACGGTTTATTCACTCTGATTCATGAGTGGCTGTATCAAACCTGGCTGGCACAGCACAGGGTCACTCAAGCGTCTCTGTGCTGTGCACTTGAGTACTCCTGACCAGCAGCAGTTCAGGGGTGCAGGCACACCCGTGCTGGCTCCGCGCGCTGCCTGCTTGGCAGAGCTGCCTCCCTCAGGCTTTGAGCCACTGTGTGCTTGATCTGTCTCTCGCAGCAGCTTTGCCTCATTCATGCTGCACAGAGCCAGGGCTAGTCAGCCAGTCGGACCTGGGGTAACCCTGATGGGACCCACCACCCTATTTCTGCACCAACAGCATGGTTGATCTGCAACCTGATTAGATTATCTCTGGAAATGATAACAGTATTTTCAGGATTTAAAAAGAAAAAAAAAAAAAGATACTGCAATCAAGGAGGCTGGTTGTGCTGCTTGTGTTTAAGGATGCCTGGTATTTTCAGTTATACTTTTTAGCTTTTCTTGCCTCAGTTTCACTCTCAATAAATGGGGTTTACAGTCCCCCTGATTACAATTGTTGCCCCCTGAGTAACTGTGAATATCATTACTGCTATCCTGTCTTTGCTTTGAGACACTGAACTATCTTGCCAGGTTTTAAAAAGATGGGCTGAAACTTTCCCATCCCCGGATTCTAGCTCAGACTGACTTGGTATGCAAAATTTTAGCCACCTCTGTCCTATTTTTGATAATAAGATTCGGGGGAAAAATGGGTTCCTGCGTGTTTGAAAAGGAAAATGTTTTCTTTTGGATGCTGCCTTTCCACCATGTTGTGCAGCCAGACGTTGAAACGCAGCAGAAGGGTGGTCTGTGTGACACAGGTGTGGTTTCTGCCACCTTTGAGAAAATCTACCTGAATTTGGCTAGGTAAAGAGCCTTTGAAAAATCAAATCTGATTGCCCATGTGCTCAGCAGAGGCACCGTAGAATTTAGCAAGGAAAAAGCCCCAAATTTTCATGCCCTTCAGCTGCTGTGGGTGATGGGGCTTTGCCTTGTGCTCCCCCACAGCATGCAGATGGGGCTGTGCCTTGTGCTCCCCCACAGCATGCAGACCATGCTGAGCAGGTACCGGGGCAAACCCAGACCTCCCCTGCAGATGCCATGAGCTGAGCTAGGGCTGGTCTCTGGCAGTAGGAGCAGGATGAGGGTCCGTGTCTCCCTTACCTGCTCAGGGGACTTCCTTTGCCGTACTTGGAGGTGATGGAGGAGCAAGCCACCCTGCTCATGTTCAAGGAGAGAGGGAGCTGGTCAGGGAGGTGACCAAGGCAGGGGGAGCCTGGGGACAAAGGAGCATGGTGAGAGTGGGACTGCACCAAGGGATGGGGGGGAGAAAGGAGGAAGCGGAGCCAAATGGGACTGGGTGGAGATGGGGACTCACTGGGGGCGAGTCACATTGATGGGGTGCACTCTAAGCCTTCTCTGCTTCAGGTTTTCCCAGCTGTCTCAGCCTCTCCTGTGGGAGACAACGGTCACACAGAGGAACTGAGACTGGGAGCAGGGCTGTGCTTTGCGAGGGACCTTGTTGCCTGAAGAGGCTCAGAGGAGAGGGAAAGGATCAGTCTGGGACTGGCTGGGCAAGCAGACCAGTGTCCCATCCCAGAGGAACTGAAAAACTAGAAGAATTTGCTTATGAAAGGTGTGGGATGCTACACCACTGAGCACCTTAAAAACCTCCACAGGAACTCAGCAATTCTATCTTCTGGCTGAGACTTGAAGGTATACCACAAATAAAAGCTGCAGTCACGCATTTAGTGTAAAGTCAGTAAAATAGGGGATTAAATATATGCTCAGTTTCTGTCTATCCTGGAGGTTGAAAGAAACAGGAGCAAATAAAAGTATGTGATATTTTTGTTTGTTTGTTTTAGTACATGGTCAGCTATATTTTAGCAGTGCCAGTGGATATGGCATCTGGTGCTGTTGCTTTTCTGGCAGCATCTGGGCTGAATACCTGAGCTGTGTTGATACTTGAGTGATTCGACTGTTTGCTTATAAACTACCTTGGTGAAGGCTGGTACTCGCACAACACGGCTTAAAAAGGAGATGATCTAACATAATAATAAGGTAATAATTATTAATAATTGTTATATTGTTAACAATAAACAGCAATTAATTTTAAAAGTCCGGAGAGTTTAAATCTCTGCGAAGTAGATTGCCCCTTTCGTCCTTTCCCTGCAGGTATATTATATTCCTGAAATTTCTCCTGTCACTTCTGTGCTGAGAACTCACTGGTGTGATGGTTCTTCACTGACTGTTTGAGGTTTGCTGCTGTCCCATTTAACAGGAGAAGAATTTTGGTGCAGGGACTGTGCAGCAAAACATGTTGTGGGACTTCTGCAGTACAAGTATTTCATCATCGTTGCTGGCAGCACGGGCAGTCTGTTTCTTCCTTCAGGAAGAAAAACGGGAAGGAAAAGGAGCGAGATGACTCTAGTGTAAAGTAAATGGCTTCAGCTGATGATTGAAAATGTGGAGAGGCTGGTGGATGCAAAAGGGATAGGCACTGAATTTCCCCAGGAGCTGCACGTGGTGGGCAGCACATGTTTGTTAACCAAGTGGAGGAATCGCACCAGGGGTCTCTGGCAGCAAGGACTGCCAAAAGTGGTGGGTGAGCTCACATACGCCATGTTACCTGCACTTCTAGTCCCTCCCCTAGCGTCGCAGCATCTGGGGAAGAGGAGCCACCGAGTGAGGTGGGGACGCTGCTTTCCCTGGCAGTAGTTGAAAGATGCTCTTTGGGCATTAGAGCTCTTCCCTGCTTTTGTTTTTATTCAGAAGAGTGGAAGTTGAGGACAAAATGGTCTATTGGCTGGATGTGATGTGTATTTTGTGGAGGCTGTCTAACCCAGCCTTTTGCAAAGGCAGACGGTGGGGCTCCTCCCAGTTCAATTATATACCAACAAATATACCACACTTGGGTGCCTAAAGCTGGACACCTACATTCGTATTAAGGCACGTCAGGAACAGTCACCTCCTCTTCGAAGTGGTGAGCTGCTTTCTTGGGAGGATGAGGTTTAGTCCCAAAGCAGGTGCTGAAGATATTTTGCCATGCTGAAGAGTAGACCTGGAGCCCCTAAGGGGTTGGGGGTCCCTTCATCATGACCTCAAAAACATGAAAGGGTTGGTCTGATTCACATGGAAATGACTCCCACTACCTGAACTTAGGCCCCTGACCTACACTAACTTCACAGGATTTTGCTCAGAAGCCCTTGTTCAGAAGCAAGATAGATGGTGGTATTTTTCAGGGCTTGGGCAGAGAGCAACTGGGGGGCAAACCGGAGGGAGACCAAAGTTCCTGGAGCATCTTCGTCCTGCCTCGCGTGGTGCCTGGGGCTGCAGCAGGTCCATTGGAAGCGAGAGGGGAAGCTGATCAAACACAGTGCTGATAACAGCTGCTGGCTGTTCTCCCTCCCTCGCTGCTCCTGCCCCTGCATCGTGGAGAAAAGGTGCCAAGGCCCGTGAAACGTATGCTGAGATCACTGCACTTATCAGCTCCAATGACCTGGCCTCCTGCTGTTCAGTGGGTTTTGTAAATACACCTTATCGTGTGGGGAAGCTGTGGGGTTTGGCTGTCTTCGTCTGCCTGCTCCTAAGTCTTTGTACAGGCAGCTTCAGTTAATGAGTGTTTGGGAGATGGCTGTTTGCTGCATGGGCATTCCTGAGAGCAAGCAAGAAAATTTTCTGTTTAGCTTTCCTGGTCTGTTGCTCTCAGATTGTGTCAAGACCCAGCACCCTGTGATCAAGGTTACCAGCCACAGCCAAAAAAGCTGGTGCAAGCAAACTCTCTTTCAGATGGAAAGCTTCCCCCCCGCCCCCTTAAATCATTCACCAAGTGATTGTGAATTGAGAATAAATAATTTTCAAACCGATTGTGAATTGAGAGTAAATAGTTTTTTAAACCATGTGTTGTGAAGGAATCACAGCTAAAATGGGCACCAGGCATTACCTGGATAGTAACTGAACCACTTTCTTCTACAAAAATTAATGGCAAGAAGAGAGCATCCTCCCCTTCCCTGCCCTCCGGTCTCCAGGTGTTTTAGTTGCATGTGAGTCGCTATTGAAAGTATGAGGGGGACTGGTGCTGTGAGAAACCCACAGATAGTGGCTCTTAATTCCTAGGGGTGATACGCATCTGGAGAGAGGGTTTGTTGCTCTGCAGAACACATTAGACTTTCCCAACATGGAAGTGTAGCTTTTTAATCAAAGCAATCTCCCTCCCACCTCTGTGAGCCTTGAAAAAGACGTATTTCTGTTGTGTCTGTCCATGGCACTTTGTGCTTTATCTTAACGGTTTAGAGAAAGGCTTTCTTACCTACTGGGGGAGTTTGGAGACTGCCAGGTTTCTGGGTGAATGAAGCCTTCCCTGTGCTTTTCCATAGTTTTATTTCCAAATATGTTCCTGTTATCTATTAGGTAGTTAAGAAGCAGAGCAGATGAGAAACATTGGGAGCAATTACTTTCTAAAGCGAAGGGTGAAGGTGGGCAGGGGAGAGACACACACACACACGTTTCATTTGTTCCTTTGATTCTTGCTTTCTATTTTTCGCTTTTGAATATCTTTCCTGCGGATGACACAGGGGGTTCCTGGCAAGCCCAATTAAAGACCAGAGTTCAGTGTATAATTTCTTTTTTCCTGTGGCCGGTGATCATGTCCTGTAATAATTGAACTTTGGAGTAAGTCCCAGCAAATTACTCTGAAACTGCCTCTCTGTTATCCCATTATTCACACTGAAGACAAAAAAAAAACAAACCCAAACCCCAACTTTTTGTTTTTGCTCCTGCCCAAGAAAGGAATGTGCAAACTAAAGGTCATTTTTAGGCTCTGTCTTTTCCCGGTGCCCTGCACAGAGAAACCGTGCATGGGAAAGGGGTGCCGTTGAGACTTGGGGAGGAGATGTTTCCCTGCCTGGTCAAGCCTGATCCAGGATGAAGACTGGGATGAGGAGAGAGATCTGGACCTCAGTCATTGGGCTCTGTAAGGCATCCAGTGTCTCCCAGGCTGTTGTTGGGTGAGTACCTAGAATTAATTTAGACTGATAGCACCACAGGGTAGCACAAGCACAGCTGTGAAATTAAAGCCACAGGTCGGCTTGTAGAATTTCCTGTGATTGAAGTCATAATGTCTCCTCTTAATTAATTTAATTCAGGTTTAATTTATTGAGGGTTTGCCTTGATTTATTCCATTGCTGAATTGCTCGCTCAGACGGCTTGTGTGAAGAGCCACTGTGTTTTCTTGCAGCCTGGAAAGGTGTGTTATCATGTAATGATCCGGCACAAGTTACTGATGATACTACCCCCATCCCCTCGCCTTGTTCCACCTCTCCACCAGAAAAAGAAAAAAAAAAAAAAAACTGAGAAGGAAGGGATGGATTCACAGGTTCTGCTGTTTGAAGAAGAGAAAGAAATTTCTTAGGGCTCGATAACAATTTTTGCACAGGGTTATCAGCACGTCTCTGCACCAGGCCTGCTACAAGTCCATGGGCAGGCGGCCTTACTCCTTGGGGCTGTTATTTCTCCATGTGTCATTTCTGTTTGAGATGTGCTTTTGGGGTCACGGGCACGTTAGATGCCCAGCCTTACTGAATTTGCTTCTCACGGAGCGAGACAGCCAAGCAGTTGCCCCCAGTGCCTCCCTCACCCTCGGTGGGGAGGCTGGATTCCCTTTATTCCCCCAAAGGGGTTTTGTTCTCTCCCCTTCCAGCATCCACTTGTGCAGCGTGTGTGCTGGAGCGTGTCTCCCCCCCCTTCATCCCCTTCCCCCTTTGCCCCATCCAAAGTCTCCCAGCGCCCTTGTTGTTGTTTGGGAGGAGCCAGCGATCCTCCTCCTCCTCCTTCTCCTGGCTGGGTGCGAGGCCCTGATTTCCATTTCAATAGCAGGCTTTCTGCTGAGGCTTCCCCACCACCCAGATGGGTGAACAAGGAGCCCACTGTTCCCGGACGGGATGTTCAGCCAGCCCTGACGTCCCTGCCATCCTCAATGGGGCTTTTCAGCCCCTCCGCTGAAGCCTGGGGCGCCGGGCTGGTGGGGGGCAGGCTCCTGGCCCCGGGCAACATGCCACTCATTTTAAGCAGCCCCAGCCTGTCCCCACTTAGGGCTTTATGGTCTATCAGAGGGTTGTTTGACTCGCAGCTGGTTTTCGTGCGGTACTGAGGTATTAAAAAAGGGAGGGATAAGTCAAACTGGAGTGGCAGCAAGGGATGGGGGATGAGATAGGGTCCTTTGCCAAAAGCTTGAATGATGCGTGGGTGTGTGCACTGGGGTGAGTGTGCATCGCGCCCAGGACTCCTGCCTCGTGAGTTCATACTGATGCTTCAGATCAGAGGCAGCCCTGTGCCTCATCCCCGATGTTTTCGTCTAAAAAACACATTCTACCACGCGGGTAGCTTTCTGTATTGGCATTTGTTTCCAGACACACAGCTGCGGCTCCCCATCTCCAAGATTTCAGGGTAAAGGCAGGACAGAGGAGCAACATCTAACCCCCTGCCCCGGGACCTCTGAGCCTGGGCAAACCAAACCCTCCCGCCCCATCCCACCACACTGAGCGTGTCTCCACGCAGGACCCTGCAGCGAGCTGGCTGGGTTTAAAGTGCTGGAGTCTCATTACCACAGCCAGGTGTGGGTGAGGGCTGACAGCCCCCTCTGGTAATATTTTTGGAGTTTACCCTGCAGATGATGCTGGTGCAGGTGTCACGAAGGATTGGTCTCCGCCATGGGAAGCTCCTCTCCCCAGCAAGGTGTGGGGGAACTTGGCTACTTCTCCTGCTGCCCTCAGCTTCCAGGAGCTTTTGGTGGCATGAGGAGTCCTGAGTGCAAAGCCACAAAGGAGCTCCCGGCGTTGTGATGTGCCAGGGTGGCTGCAGGCACTGCTTTTCTGAACTGTTCTCCTTTTTTTTTTTTTTTTTTTTCTCTGTGAGTAGAGGTAAGGGACTCCAGGTTTGTTTATGTTTTTCCCCAAATAGTGTCACACCGATGACATTTAAATTCTGCAGAGCAGGCACAGAAGGGGCAGCAGCGGAGCAGGCTTCCCTCTCTGTTGCTCTAGGAAGAGCCAGCTGGAGCGTGGGGACAGTGATGAGGCCAGGCAGACCTCTGCCAAAGCTGGCAGCAAACAAAGCCCACTAAAACTGGTTACAATGTGTTAAATCGCTAGTTGACAGCAGACGAGAATGAGAAACCTTTCTCGTCTGTCAGTATGGGTAAACTGCTGATAAGGAAAGGTAATGCTTGCTTCTGGTCACTTCTTGAAGTTTTAATTTAGCTGCGTCTCTCTTCCTCTTCCTTGGTTTTTCCACCAAGTACTTTTCATTGGTCCTCTGCTGACGCCCTCTCGTGCGCTGAGCTGTTGCAGTCCTGTTCTCCCCTTGCTAATGGAGACATTAATTCAAGTGAGCTATGCCCCTCTGCAGCAAGCGTGTGCAGAGGCCCGGAGGTCTTGCCTTCCCTCCCTCCGCTTCCACCCCAGCTCTGGCAGCAGGGTAGGACTGGGGGTGTGAGGGTGGCACTGAAGCCTGCAAGCAATATGGGGCTCATTCAGGTTGGTGGTGGAGGCCTGGAGCTGATAGGCGACTGCTTCTCCGCTGCCAACGGAAGCACTGGAAATCCAGCATTTCCTATTCCCCAGGCTCTGGGGGTCGGTGGCCTGAGTGATGGTCTTTGGTTACCCCAGCACTCGTGCCGTGGAGCCAGCTCTGTGTGAAGGATGGGCCGTTGTGGCTGCCTGCCCATGCCCATGGGTAAAGGGGCAGAAGGGAGAGTAGGAGACAGACATACAGAGGTGTGGAGGCACCTAGCTCCTGTCCTGGCACCCACTGACTTCATTGGGAATTGGGTACTGAAATATTCCCAACACCTGGACATAAACAATTAGTGGAGACTTTGAGCAAATCGGTGGCAGTACCTGGGAGAAGGTACCAAGTCACCTTCCCAGCCGGGTGGCATAACTGCAGCATGATTCCTCCTCCTGTGAGCAGTCCTCTGGCTGCCTGTATCAGCGCTGGAAATCTCATTGCACTCTCAGCTTTCATACAGCCATGGCTAGTAAGAAGGGCTTTCTTATTGGGATGGAGTCTCCCAATTCGGTCTCAGCCTAGAGGAGGGGATTTCCAGTTGTTGATTTGGCAATGTTTCGTGTGTGTGTGTCTTTATGATGGAGTGGTATCACTATGCTCTGAAAAGAAGAAGGTGCTGTGGAGTTGTGAAGGATGGTGGCTTTATTTTGATCTTTTGGGAGGGGTTCTTTGTAACATGAAAGGGTCGAAATTAAGGTATGTAGAAACTCAGTCACATTTTCTTTATTAGAAGAGCCCTTCTTGCTCTTTGCCGTGAGGGAAAAAAAAAAAGGAATAGAAACCAAACTGAATAAAAAATGCTCACGTGTTTCAAGGAAGCTAAGCACTCGGTGCTGTTTGAGTCTATAGGGGCTGGTGTGCTGTTATGCTCAGCATTTCAGTGGAGCCATGATAGCTGACAGCCCCTGTGGACGTACCGAGGGAGCGCTGCCGATGCTCAGAACCCAGCGGGATCAGACCTTATATTAACATTACCGACTGATGAAGCGCAAGGTGCCCAGAGGAAAATAAGTTTCTGAGTCCCACTGGAATTCTCGGGCTCCTGTGACAATTTTCAGTGTGGAAACTTTAGGCAAGTTTTAACACAGCCAACAGATTGTTGAAATCTTTGTACTTCTATGGGGTGTATAAACTCTGCAGGAGGGGACCTTCTTCCCAGATAGCTTTTAAATGCTGCACTCCCTCTTACAGAGTTTATGCTGGTGAAGCCTGTGGAACTTGTTCAAGCTGAGCCGCTCCGCTTATACATAACTGGTAATACATAACTGAGCTGATAATTTATTTTTTTTAATACTGGAGGTTGTGGGGAATTCAGGGAGAGAAAAATACAGATGTTTGTGTTACTGTAACATTAATGTCTCAGATTAATAGGTTTCTAAATTGTGACATTTGGGAAACGTTATCTTGTCTTTATTGCGCTTGGAAAAGATTGTATTTTCAGTATGAATATTTCCTTGTGGTTTTTTTCAAAGACCATTTTGCTGGATGTTGGGTATGTAAAACACTGAGATAATGTTACTACGAGAACTTTCAGCATTTCATTTCCAGATTAGGAGTGTTTAGCTATGAGACTGTGATGATAGTTCAGCTTCTGGCGTTTCAGTTTTATTAACCTATCTCCACATATTTATCACCTGGATGACTCACAATTAAGTAAAAGCAAATGCAGAAGTCTCCCCCAAAAAACTCCAAACCCAACAGTAGCTCTAAATACTGTATAAAACACTCTAAATCCAATCATAAATATGGTCCTGGAAACAGCTCAGTGTTTTCTCTGACAGCTGCATTCTGAATTCTTAGGACTTGTGTAAGGTCCTGCACCTGGGGAGGAACAACCCCATGCACCAGTACAGGTTGGGGGTTGACCTGCTGGAGAGTAGCACTGCTGAGAAGGACCTGGGAGTGCTGGTGGACAGCAAGTTGACCATGAGCCAGCGCTGTGCCCTTGTGGCCAAGAAGGCCAACGGGATCCTGGCGTGCATCAAAAGGAGTGTGGCCAGTAGGTCGAGGGAGGTTATCCCCCCCCTCTACTCTGCCCGCGTGAGGCCACATCTGGAGTACTGTGCCCACTTCTGGGCTCCCCAGCTCAAGAAGGACAGGGAACTGCTGGAGCAAGTCCAGCGGAGAGCCACAAAGGTGATCAGGGGACTGGAGCACCCCACTTATGAGGAAAGGCTGAGGGACCTGGGTCTGTTCAGCCTGGAGAAGAGAAGACTGAGGGGGGGTCTTGTCAATGCTTATAAATATCTGAAGGGTGGGCGTCAAGAGGATGAGGCCAGACTCTTTTCAGTGGTGCCCAACGACAGGACAAGGGGCAATGGGCACAAATTGGAACACAGGAAGTTCCAGCTGAACATGAGAAAAAACTTCTTTACTGTGAGGGTGACAGAGCACTGGAACAGGCTGCCCAGAGGTTGTGGAATCTCCTTCTCCGGAAATATTCAAAACCTGCCTGGACGCGGTCCTGTGCACCCTGCTCTGGGTGTACCTGCTCAAGCAGGGGGGTTGGACAAGATGATCTCCAGAGGTCCCCTCCAACCCCTACCATTCTGTGATTCTGTCATTCTCTGTGACTTTGAATTTGCACTTCCCCTGCTGGGAAGGGAGCATCCCTTCACTAGCATCTCTGTGTAACTCAGCAGGACACATTCACTAAGAAAGGAAACCCTAACCAAGAGGAGCAGAATCTTCAGCCGCACAATGATACTTGGGCACTGGAACTCAGGTTATTTATTTTTCTCCCTTTTTAATTTTTTTTTTTTTAATTTAATTTTTGTGACATTTGTATCTGATCTGCTCTGTTCTTTGGGGTTTTTGTCCCTTTTGGACCCATAAAGAAAAAGGGTCATGGGAATTCTTTGTTTGCCCTCTTTCGCTTTCCTGCATGACCCGAAGTGACTACCATTGTGAGTGGGCGGCAAGGGAAGAACAAACTGCTTATGCTTGTTAGGGTTGCGTAGTTTTGGTAACAGTATGGCCCTTGTTTTAGATTAAGATACGTTTGTCTGAACAGCCTGGGAAGGAGAGGTGGGTTCCCACCGGCTCAGAAGGTATATTTCTCCAGCAAATCTGAGACTCTGCAGCTGCAGTGGACTGGCTCCTGGCTTATGCTGCCTGCCACACTGGAGGGGTGACCGGGAAGCTCCGGTGGACTGGCAGTTCCAAGTATTCATCAGCAAAGTAAATTATTCCAGCAGAAGCCATTTCGCTCCCCACGGCACCTTCCTGTCTCTTTTGCAGAGAGGATGCTGTGGCAGCAACCACTGCTGCATCTCAGTGAGTCTGTGCAGATAGCTCACAGCAAGTCGCAGAGAAAATGTCTTCTTTCTGCAGGGGTTTAATTAGGCTGTGAATCACATTAGCGGAGAGGGCATACTTACTGTGCCATACGGTGGACATCACTCAAGCTGGGCGTGAAAGGGCAGGCACCGCAGGGTGTGCAGCAGAGACTGAGCCATCCTGACTTTGCTCCCCGAGACTTGGAAAGGCTGAATAAAGCGCAATGCTCATGGTGGCGCACAATGTTCGAGCCTGGTTGCAGGGTGTGCCACCAGAACTGTGCAGGACCTCCAGAGACATGAATGCTCTGGCAGAGTACCCTTGCAGAGTGGGATGTGGTTTGGGCAGTGCGTGCGTGCCTGTGCTGCTGTGTATACGTGTGTTGTGATCCTGCTGTCCTACTAGGTCAGGCTGTGTTTTAATGGTGCTTAAGGAAACGTGGTATTGGCAAGGTTGCTTTGATGCTGTGAGTGGGCTCCACATTGCCCTCCAAGCCTGCACTGGAAGACTGCTAAGCGTTTTGTCATCTGTGCTTTAAATTGGCTCATGGGCAGGGCAGGGGAGATGCTGCGGGTCAGGAATTGGCCAAGCGGAGTCTGAGGAAATATTCCTGCTCTTTCCTTTGTCATTCTTCATGAGGACTTAAAATTGGATGATGAAATAGGAAACAGATCCCCTAACAAAATGCCATCGTCAAAGCCAGTAGTGATTGGAAGGAAGGGAGTATGCATAGAATCATAGAATCATTAAGGTTGGAAAAGACCTCTAAGATCATCAAGTCCAACCGTCAACCCAACACCACCGTGCCTCCTAAACCAGGCCCTGAAGTGCCACGTCTACACGTTTTTTGAACACCTCCAGGGATGGTGACTCCACCACCTCTCTGGGCAGCCTGTTCCAATGCCTAACCACTCTTTCGGTAAAGAAATTTTTCCTGATATCCAATCTAAACCTCCCCTGATGCAACTTGAGGCCATTCCCTCTCGTCCTATCGCTAGTTACTTGGGAGAAGAGTCCAACACCCGCTTCGCTACAACCTCCTTTCAGGTGGTTGTAGAAAGCGGTAAGGTCTCCCCTCAGCCTCCTCTTCTCCAGGGTAAACAGCCACAGTTCCCTCAGCTGCTCCTCATAAGACTTGTTTTCTAGACCCTTCACCAGCTTCGTTGCCCTTCTCTGGACACGCTCCAGCACCTCAATGTCCTCCTTGTACTGAGGGGCCCAAAACTGAACACAGTATTCGAGGTGCGGCCCCACCAGTGCCGAGTACAGGGGCACGATCACTTCCCTACTCCTGCTGGCCACACCATTCCTGATGCAAGCCAGGATGCCGTTGGCCTTATTGGCCACCTGGGCACACTGCTGGCTTATGTTCAGCCGGCTGTCAACCAGCACCCCCAGGTCCTTTTCTGCCAGGCAGCTTTCCAGCCACTCTTCCCCAAGCCTGTAGCATTGCATGGGGTTGTTGTGACCCAAGTGCAGGACCCGGCACTTGGCCTTGTTAAACCTCATAAAATTGACCCCGGCCCATCGATCCAGCTTATCCAGATCGAGTGTGCAGGGAAGGGGCTGGGCTGGTTTATTCTGTGCCTGAAGCCTGAGCAAGCAGCTGGTGAGTGAAATCATACACATGTGTGCACACACAGACAAACATAGAGCCCTGCATTTCTCAGTAACAGTGTAGTAACATGGCCTCTATATATGAAAGATCATGTCTGTGCTAAAGGGGCATCACCCAGGGAGAGTTGTGCTTTCAGGGACTGCAAAGGAGAAAATCATTGATATATATTGCTGGAAGATCAAAAAGGTTGCAGAAGCAGAACTAACTTTGCTGTTTAGGTTTCTTTTTTACATTTTTATTTATTAAAATGCTCTAGATGCAGAGGAGCTCTGCTCATTATTTATAAGTGTTGCTACCACCTTGAAATGGAATCTGCAGTCACTTTGATAAATGTGGTGAAGGCTTGTCTGGTGTCACTGCCACTTCTCTGAAGTGCCTCCTGCATCCTCTGCTGAATTGCTGTTTCATCAGTTTGGACAGCAGCATTCCTCAGCAAATTGCAGTAAAAGTCTAGTTGCGTCATCCCATGCTAATGGAAACGGATCAGGAGGGAGCGAGCGGCATGCATGTCCTGTAAGTGCTAGGCAGAGCAGGGGCAGGAGGAAGGATACAGCCTTGCTGAGCCCCACTCACTTCTCCATCCTGCTGAGTTTGGTGGGATAAAGGCTCCTGTTCAGTATCGCTGTGAGCACCCTTTTCTTTTGCCCTGTGCAGACAGCTAGGAATGACATTCCTGTTTGAATCTCCTGTGCCAGAGAGCAGAAATTAAATTTTTCCAGCATCAGCCCCTCCTTCCCATCATCGCAATGCCTATGGTGGGGACAGGCAACTGATGGGCTGTACGTGGGGCTGTCCTGACAGCTGAATGCAGGGAGCTTTTAAAGGGCTCAAAGAATGCAACTCCCCTGGGATTGCAGAAGACCAAAATGTTGACATTGAAAAATCTAGTGACTGAAACACAAAGGGAGAAAGTTTGTTTAAAAACAAACAAACCAACAAACCAACAAAAAACAATCAACAACAACAACAACAAAACAACCCCCCAAAACCTTGTCTCCTCCTTTGGGCAGAGGGAGTTGCTCTTAGCTGCTCTTGCTAAGCGCATGCTGCACTTGTGCTGAAGCAGGTGCCTGTCAGGATGATGAGGCAATGGAAAGCTTGTCCTGCAAGGAGAGATTAGAAGAGCTTGGACTGTTTAGCCCAAGTAAAATGGTAGGGCGAGTATGAGAGTGCTCTGTAAATGTGTCAGCAGGTAAACAGTGTGATGGGAGAAGAGGTTTTTAAGGCTAAGGGAAGGTGCTGGCAACAGTACAGGCTCCTATAAATCAGTTGTGCTCATCTAGTCTGGGAATGAAAGCAAAATTTCAAACCATTAGGTCAGAGTAACAGGAACACAACACCCATACAATCTTTAAGATGAGTCTCAATCTGTCTGTGAAAGGGATTATATGACAGGGGCCAGGCTCTGTGTGCTAGTAGATTCTGTCCTATGCCAGTTCCTATGTTCCTAGTCCCGCATTAGCCATACAGGCTTTATGTATGAGATGTGTCTAAATAGACATCATAGATGAAATAGTGGTTTGCAACTTTGAACTCATTTCTCGTGGTTTTTTTTTTTTGTTGTCGTTTTTTTTAATGGCTCCTTTCAGAGTGCCCTTTTGACCTGAATATGCCGCAGCAGCATTTCACCCGGTGCCCAGGTTTCCCCTTCCCCCTCCTCAAGCCATCTCACTTTTGTGCAAGCTGTTTCCACCAATGCATAGCGCAGCTCAGCACTTTTGGGGGCTGAAAGCTATTTACCAGCTAAGAGGGCAAGACTACAAAACTATTTTCAGCACCGTGACCCACCTCGGCCAATTGGATTGTGCCTGGCAATCCTATTTGGTGGAGATGGGGTCACGTAACCTGAAATAGTTTCTGCTCTTTGCCTTCACCTCCGGCTCTCGTGCCTACACAGCGTCTGGGTTGCGGTGTCTGTGCTCTAATGCCTGACCTCCAGAGGGGAGAAGGGCAGCGTAGGGTTTCTGGCTGGAGCTCCCACTCCCCGCCAGGACATTGCCCCTTTCTCTCCACTGATGCCCCACGGAGCGGTGTCCTTGTGCCATGATGTGAAGTTGCCTTCTGCCCCTGTGGAGTCAGGCACGGGTGGGCTTAGCTCTGACCTTCAGCTCACTAAGCCTCTGTCCTTTGGGTTTTCGCCTTGCTGAAAATCACTGGGGCTTGCGAAATGGGTGGGCATTGAGGAGTGGCCGCTGGGCAGTGTGGAGGAGTGGCATCGGGCTCCACACATTGGGTTACTGACCTTCCTGGAGCACTTGGGTGCTTACCAAGGAATTACTGACACTTTGACCCTGAATCCCAGCTCATCCTGTGCAGGCCCCAGAACTGCAGTCGAAGAAGCTTAAGCATGCACGCTTTGTGTAGCCATCATGGGAGCTTGATCCCTGGCTGCATGGTGGCCACAGGGGTGATCCAGCACAACACCACTGCGACTGAGGAGGGAGAATGGGGCGAGGGTCACGGCCAGGAATGAGCCTGATGGCGTGGGCTTGCTCAGTGAAACAGCTGGCATTACAGCCCAGGCACCACCCTCAGCCTAAACCTGGGCTTACACCTAGGGTTTCGGTGGGGAGTGGTACCTCGGCATGCCACTGCGGCGCTTCCATTCTCACCTGCGCGCCCACCTCCTAATGGTCCTGTGTATCCTGGGATGGGCAGGAAGGGTTCAGGACTTAAGTCAGGTAGGGAAAGGGGCATCAATAATCTCTTATACAGTTCACTTCAAATGTTTAAAGTGTTTTAAAGTCCTGAAAAATCTATTGCCTAAATGAAGCCAAGAATAGAAAGGGCTGTTTAGCCCAAACTGGGTTTCAGACACAATTTGAGGCTTCAGGTTCTTCTTGGTACAATAACTAAACTGCACTTGCGGGATCCATTTTTAGCTCAATCTCACTGGGAGGGAAGGACTGTGAAGCTGCACTGTCTGCTTCACCCTTATAGCTTTGTACCTTATAGGACAATTTCAGCACTGCTTGACAGGAGTCTCCAAAATACTGCATTTGCCAGAATTCATCAAAACATACAACCAGATTAAGCAAGGAAAGCAAATTAACAACCCCACTGTGGGAAAGGATGTCTGTAATGTGAACTTAAGTAGATTATTAGGCATAAGAAAACCCAAGCCAGCAGGTTGCAGGAATCTAGGCTTCAGTCCTGCTACTCAGGGATTCCTTAAGTATTTGGGAGTGGTGGTAGTGGTGTGTAAAGCTGAAGGTCTCTCTCTGAGCTTGTACAAGACTACAAAGCAGGAATGTTGCTGTGTTTTGTAGTTACCAGTTATAGCTCAGCTCAGCTGAGGCTCTTTCTGGCCGTGATTGCTGCAAATTTCAGTCCTTTGACTGACATAGGGTACGCTGCGTGCTGAGCTGGGCTCACATGCCTGCATTCTCTCTCATCAAAGACGAACAACTGTGGGCTAATCCCCTGGGCAGTCCTGACGGCAATGAGAGATCCTCTGCTCTCCTTTGAGGGGTAAGATGAGATCCTCTCTCTGGCCCCAGCACAGGTCCTGCAGGTGCTGTTCAGCCCATACCATGGATCGATGCTGCTTCTGACTTGTCCCTGTGCTTAACAGAGCCATTCCATTTATTTCAAGGCATAAAACTGCACGGTAGAGGCATATTCTCTGGAAGAGTGGGAGGAACAAGAAGTCCGTCTGAGGACAAGGTGCTGTCTGGTATGAAAGACTTTTGCGTTTCCCTAGCTAAAGCATAAACTGGAGTTTGTGCTGTGCCACTAAAACCAGCGTCAACTCAGGCACGGCACTTCTGTTGCCATGGGTGCTGGACTGGGCTGAGCCTGCGTCTTGATGCTGTGTGTGATGAGCCTTTGTCTGCCTTGCGATGCAGTAAGACAGTTGGCAAGTGTTGTCAGAAACCAGTGCATGCAGTACTTTGCATTGCTTTTGACAGCACTTTTCATCATGGGCCACTGCAGATGCTGAGTTAAGCCTGGCAAGAAACCCAGGAGGTAGGTCAAGTATGCTACCAGCTAGGGCAGCATGTGTAGTCACATTTGTGGAGTCACGGGGTGGGCAGAGCAGGGGCAGACTCCTGGCAGTCTGCCTCTCTTTCCAGCATTCAGACCACCAGCGTTCATTGCACGTTGGCTTGGCCGCCCCAAGCTGCAGTTTCCTCCTCACCTGCCCCTCTGGCCTGTGCAGCAGCAGCTGCTGCATGGGAATGAAGTGCTTTTCCTGCTACGCTAATATCCAGTGCTGCAAAATTAGGCTGGAGTTTCTCTCTTCCTCCCCCACCCCAGTACCCTTGTTCCTCTGTGCCTCTGTGGGGACGGTGAGAGCTCTCCCAGAGATATTCAGCAGTGGCACACGATTTATCATGGTTTCTTTTTCCTGCCTTCTCACAAAGTAAAACCTTTTTCTTGCTTCAGGGTTGGCAACAGTTGGGGCATTGGATTTGGATCCAGCACAAAGATGAGCAGCCAGCATAAATCCTGGGCGGGTTTCTGGAGTAAATAATACACCCAATTCATCTCACCGTGTCATTTGCACTAGGTGTCTTGGAAACCAGAGCCTCAGCTGGGCAGGAAAGCTTGCACCAACTGGAGTTGAAAGGATCTTTCCAGTCTGAGTGCTGACATCCCTGGAGGGATTTCCTTCTAGGCTTTCTCGGTTTACCTGGACAATACTCATAACCTTAACCTTTCTTGCACATGTTTTAATCTCATGTTTCAGACTGTCTGTTGGTCACCTGTAGGGTCAGGAGGGCATTTCTCCCTCTGATCAGCATGGCAGGATCTGCTGTGATCTGCTTGGTTTTTTCCCCCCTCCTCTGTACTTTGGGGCATGCCTTACTCTTCCAAATTTCTGGGCATTTTTGCCCAATAAATTCCTCCTGATGTGAATACTCACAGCAGAGCCTTGCAGGGTGTTAGTGGAGCACTTCATCTGCCTTCCTGTCCCTGGGCACTCTGTAGTTACAGTTTTGGGTCTTCTGTCAGGGCCACAGGGCATCGGGAGGAGGGTGAAGTCACTTTCTGTGGGATCTTTCCGTGGGACCTTTCCGTATCAAAATGCCCATTGCCAGGCTGCCAGCAATTGCATGGTGCTTCCAGTCCTTCCTTCCTAGTGACTGGGATGCGATTCATGTGAGGACTGGTGGGATGCTTGCAGTCTGTGGTGGGGACTGGACTTCCTTGGGGACTGCCACCGTGTTTCCCTACATCCTGCTCCAAGTGCAGCCTGTGTCCTCGTCAGATCTGAGCACTGCTGTGCTCCCCCTCCCTCCCTCTCTGCCGTTTGAATCTTTTTGTTCACCTCATTTAGTTCTGAATTGCAGCAGTCAGGGTATAAAACAAAACAAAACAAAAAAATCTGTCAATAATCTGGGTTTAGAAACAAGCCTCCAGGGTGTTTAATTAAACCCAGTGTGATGGAGGCAGCCAAAAGGCATGCATGGTGTGTGTGTGCACAGAGAGCTGGCCATGGGGGAGCAGCAAGTGTGTACATGTGGGTGAGAGAGGGAATAAAAGATCTGGTTAAATAGATCCTTTCTATCCATGCTCCAAATATAATGTTCTTAAATGTGTAACCCACAAGAAAACAACAATCCCCTTATGAAATATGTGGAGAGGCTTGTGCCAGGAAAAGGTCAGCAGCCCAGTTTTGCATGGCTAGCGCAGCCATGGGCTGGGGCAGCAGAGGGTTTCAGCGGGGAAGAGATGTCCCGGCCAAACCTTTCCTGGCACAGAGGCTCAATTTTCCTGCTGGGATCAAGCTGGAAGGCTGATGACTCTCACCTAGTTTGAAAGAGAGACAAAAGGCAGGCCAGGAAGGGGATGTGTGGGCTGTTGCTTTGTGGCGAGGAGTGGGTGTGTTGCTTTACCTAGACATTGGATGCTGGCAGAGAGGAGGGGAAAAGTGGAGTGGAAACAAAGCTCTGAATTTCAACTCCTGTTTTGTCCCTGACATCCATAACCTCTATGCCTCTTTCCTTCATGAACTAATTACCACCTGGATATCATAAGGAACGGATTTTATTTTCTTCCTGAGTTATTCTGGAGGAAAGGAACAGGGAAACCTGGGTGTGCTGGGGGAATAATCTGGTGCTAGTAGATGTGCCTTTTCTTTTTAAATTAATTTCCCTTTCATGATCTTCACACTTCGACCAGTTTTTCTGCTTGTGTTCTCTATTTGCCAAAAATATTTTGCTTCTGCTACCCCTTCACTGCCGGGCAGAGTCCCTCCTCACCTCCCTCGCTCTGCTGCCCCAGAAACGGGAGGCGTGGGACCCTGGTACCCAGCAGCTTTCCCCAGCGAGCAGGCAGGAGCCCTTGAGGATATTTGCCCTTTTCTGGGAAGCTGAGGGTGTAAATGGGGTGTGTGCCTCCATAGCTAAGTGCCTGCCGCAGTAGGTCCCGCAGCGAGCGGTTTTCCTGCTGCCGGTGGTATGGGGCGCGGGTGCTACAGCTGTGTGCAAAGTCGGCGTCATTCTCGCGTGCCTGGTGCCCATTTAAAAAGAAGGCTGGGGGGAGGAAAAGGCTTTTTGTTTTCCAACTGAAATAGCTTCGACAAGTCACAGGCACCACCTCCATAAATGCAACTGTTGTGTGCAGCCCTGTGATGACCGGCTCCGTTGTGCTCGTCCCCACGTGGCTGTCAGGCCCACAGGGGCTCCTCTGAGCCAGGGGTTGGCAAAAGCCAGAAGACGTGGTGGTGGTGAACAGGCAAAGGATGGCAATCCTTTGCAAATAACCTTGCAGCTGCAAGGGTTGCAGAGTGCGAGGTGTAGCAGCTGCTGCTTTTCAGCTATACGAGAGCAGTGAGCTATCGTGCTTGCAGCGTTCGCTGAAATGAAAGGAATATTGCAGAAAGGTGTAACCTAACGATGGTTGCTTTGCAGCCTATGAAGCCTACAATCCTGTGTCTTCCCTGAAACACAGGATGGTGAAAAGGATTAGGGTGGAAAGGCCTATCTAGCCCACCTGCAGGCAGAGCAGTGCAGGATGTAACTTTGCACGAAGGACTTTCAGCTGCATTTTTGCTGTCAGGCTTGGTGACTGTGCTACCTGTCTCTCACTTTCCAGCGGTCTCTTGACTGCCTGAATGTGTGCGGAGCCATTGCATGTGTTGGGCCACCAGGGGAGGGTGGCTGCTCTGTCGAGCTCCTCAACAAAAGGCTTGAACGCCTTCTGCTGGAGTCGCTGCTTCTCCATGATGCCATTTTTGTGCCACAGCAGGTCATGCAGGTTCTCATCGGCTCTAATTAATGCTCCTGGCAGTGATGACAAGTGGCCCACAGAAGTGTGAATCTAGTTTAAGAAGACTAAGAAGCAAAAAAAAAAAAAAAAAAAAAAAAAAAAAAGAAGAAAGCCTTCTAATCTGATCATTATGCTCAGGCCAAGGGATCAGCAAAATGATCAAGCAAGGAAGAGAAACAACTTCTGGCTACTAGATTTTGCATCCCTATCCAGGCCAAGTGCTGAGGGTAACTATTAACGATTGTACCACAGTGAACATCAATCTTGTAATGAGCTTGGATAATACCCTCTGGTGAATTAACAAGGACTGCTGATATCTAAGTGCTTTTCAGCTGTGCATTGCCAGGAATAAGTCTCAATTCTGGGGGGCCTGAGTCGCTCCTCAATCTGAGTTTAATTCCCTCCCATCTGCTGTCTGCATTTCCTGACGATCCTCACCCAAGTAGGACACGGCATGTGTTTTGAGGGGAGCGGGAACGCGCTGGGCTCTCGGTAGGCTGAAATTTCCCAGGGGGAGGATTTCTGCCATGTGGGGATATCCAGGGTCTGTTGTGGTCTTCGTGCCCCCGCATGTGCAACCAGGCGCTGCCTCAGCCGAAACGTCCCGGGAGCCTCCAGAAAGGTGGCTTTGCTGGTAGAACAAAACCGCCCAAGCTGGTGCAGTCTGGAGCACGGGACAAAGGCGGTCTCATTCCCACCATTGCTAGGAATAATGGGGATAATTATCTCATTATTCCTGCAGCCTCCACAGCTCCCAAAGAAAGAGTAACTGGTGTGCAACAATGCTTCTGCTGTAAATAACGCCCTCAGCACATTCCACTGAAGCAGGAGATGGAGGTATAAAGCGCTGTCTGCCCTCGGACCATGCTCAGATTCACCACTTGGATTTTGGTCCACTGAGCTTTAGGTGTTTTTTTTTTTGAAGGGGGGGAGGGAGCACCGTGTGGACTTTCTAGAGTTTTATTTATTTATTGAATCAAGGGCATGGGTGCATGTTCAGTTTGCAACTGCTTGGAATTGTGCAAGAAGCCTGTGCTATCCCTGTCCTGGACGTGACTGGCAACATCACGAAGTGGGCAGAAAGCGGAACCTCTGTCCTGGCTATGCCAATGCAAAGTTAGGGGGTGCCATTTATTCCTCCTGGACCTGTCAAAATACATTTTCATCTGTAGGCCTCAAAAATGTCCCCGAGATCGTTGTTTGGCTGCAGGCAAGACTAGGGGGTAGGAAAGGGAGAGGTTTTTCCGAGGTTCGTGCAGCCTGGCGAGAGCCAAGAGCAGAACCAAGTGCCGTGACTCAGGTTTGTTCGCTTTGCCTTGTTTTAAAGGTGTCCCATAAAAAGAAAAATGTACTGCCATTAGAAGCAGAGATGTTTCTTTTGTCAGACTTCTGCACATTTCACTGATCCATTGCTGGTTTGTGGAGGTTACTGCAGTGCTGCTGATGACCGTGCCATTATCCATGGGTGTCTGAAATCCCTTGGAGTATGTTTTGGTTCTTTTCTCTACTTCGTTATTCATGTGAGAAATATTAGGAAGCTGTCTCCCAGGTTTTCCTGGAGGGCTTCTGGGAAGATTGGAAAGGTGTATCATGAAGTTTCTTCACCCTTGTCTAAAAATTGCATTGGCTTTCAGGAAAACAGTTTTTTCTCACAAGCATTTGTCAGGCAACAGGTTTAAATAAGTGTTAATATAAAGCAGAGGGTGAGTTTTCAATGGCTCTTCCAGTTTCCTGGCTCAGGCTTCGGTTCTGTTGCTTGTGATGTGACTATTTCATTAGCTCACTGGAGATGTCTTTGGCAAAAACTAGGAAGCTGAGACCTAATATTTGTAATGTGTCTTAAAAAGAATTAAAAAAGCAGATGTAAAAAACCCCATCCATCCATAAATCTTCACCTAAGCCCCAGACTATTGCAAACTCATAAAAACAAAAATCCAAAGGCTGAAGCATCCTCCTCTTGCAGCCCCGCTGGGAGCAAGGCTGATGCTAGCTGGCACATGACCTTTCTCCGTGCAACCGCTATGCTCTGGACGGGCTGAGGGCAGGGGCAGAGTGAGATGGGTGCGGGCGATCCCGTAGGGGAGCAGAGCAGGCTGCAGGGAGCTGGGGCAGCCCCCATCACTTTGTCCCAGGCTCTGCCACTGACTTGCTGCAAAACTTCAGTGCCTCATTTTCCAGCAGGTAAAACTGGGAAGGGTGACAGTTGCTTGTGGTGTGGGGAGGCAGTGCGCAAATTAACGGGGGTTGTGCTCATGCCTCTGCAAAGTGCTGGATGGTTGTAAAATATCCTTATTTCCTGTCCGATCCCAAACCAAAAGCCCTGTGAGGCTGTGCAGAGGAGGGATGCCTCTTCCTTGCAGCCCATCTGCAAACCTTCCTGCCAGCAGCCTCTGCTGTTCCTGCACTGAGCCAGCATCTTGCTGGTACGGCGGCGTGGCTGTCCGGCCCTGGGCGAGTGGTGGCTTACATGGAGGGTGGAGCTTTCTGAAATCCTGGCCATAACCTTGGGAAGTACAGGCTGCAGCCAAGCAATGAGACTTCTCCGTCTTTGCAACACCATCTGTCTCCTCTAACTTTCTGTAATCCTTCAGCTGCTGGATTAGAAATTATCACTGGGCAGGCCTGGACTGAATCCGAAGCAGAGTTCATCCTTCGAGCGACTCAGGAGAGGAAAGCCTTGCTGAAATGTGATGTCTTCCCGCTCCTCCTCAGGGCCCTACAGGGTCGCCACCTGCCCATCTTGGGGTGTCCTGGAGTGGTAGAGCTGTATTTCTGCTTTGCATCTTGGCATCTTCTTCCCATGCCCTGTTGAGGTGTAGAGGGGATGGCACTGGGGGCTGAGCAGGACCAGTGCAAGGAGGGGAGCACAACCACTTGTTTCTCCTCTGGCCTTGGCTTGCCAAACAACATGCTCGATGCTGGTGTGCATGTGGGAGAAGTTCTGGGTCCTGCACTTGCTCGTTATCAGTCTGACTCCCTGGAATTGAAGGAGAAATTGCTCTTTCCTGTGCCTTTTTGAAAGACCAAATATTTTGAGGAGGGAGACAAATTGTTTCCTTCCCACGGAGCATTTCCAACATCCATGTTATCACTGTGTCATGCCTACCATTGTCAGATGTTTCCTTGCTACTTAAAACATCTCCCCCCTTTTTCCAGCACTGATGGCAGTCTTTCTGCAGGGGACACAAAATGGGGCAGCGAGGCTCAGTGCAGAGCCGTTGGTGCACAACGCTGCCGGTGTTGCCCAGCCACCGCAGCAGACTTAGTGCCTTTGTGCCACCAACACATGCAGGACTCTGAGACACAAGAAGGTATCTTTCCTGCTCTCGCCCCACTGCTGGTAATGCCAGTTTTAGCAGGGTGAGTGCTGCTAGCTTTTCCTTGATGTTTCCCAGTTGCATCTGGAAGAGGATTTATGGACTTGCGGCTTAAATGTCCGTCAGTGACGCTGAGGTTATGACACTTGCCTACCCACAGAAGTGCTGCCATGCCAAGGGGCACAGCACGTGCCTGGGGCCCCTCAGGCTGGAGAAGTCGATGTGCTGGCTGGGATGGTGGGGAAGGAGGTGGCAAGCCATCTCAGTTGGAGGACTCAGGGAGATGCCTGGTTCCTCATGCGAGGGCATGAGCCAGCAGTACTGTATAAGGGGCTGGTGCTGCTGGTTATAGGCATTATTTTAGGATGTGTTTTATTAATGTTGAAATTTGAACCAGAAGAGGAACAGCTCAGTTGGTTGTGCAGTACCAGAAGGAATAAGGAGCCATTAAAATGTATCTGGGTGAGCAGAGCTGGGCGCGCGGGCGCACACAGAGGCAGCAGGTCTCAGCAGCGAGAAGGGGTCCTTCAGTAACAGTCATTTTTCTGACAGAAGCTGCACTTTTGTTGCCGCTCCCGCGAGGTGCAGCAGGGAAAGGATGACTGCCTGGAGGGTGCTCCTGGGAGGTGAAGCCAAGTGCGGTTTCCTCAGGGAAGCGGCGGTTTCTTTTGTGAACTATCCCTCTGCATGTGTGTGTGTTAGTGGTGATGAGGTGGCACTCAGTGTCATCCACCCCTGCCTCCCAAAAGAACCTGCACTACAGAAAGGGAACAGAGAGGGGAAAAAGGAAAGATGAGGAGCAAGGGATTTATAGGCTCGCAGGGAGGTGACGTGGGCAATGCCTACATGATATATTGCAGGCAGAAGTAAGCTCCCATGACCTTCCATCTGAGCCAGTGGATGCGAGCCAGCGCTGGTCTGAAAGCCATGAGACTGCTTCAGTGTAGCACTCAGTATGAGCTAATGCACATTGCATCTCAGCACACTAACTACAGCTATGCAGCTTTATCCGCTCAAAGGATGGTCAGGGCTTGCTTCTGCCTGCAATACACCAGGTAAATGTACCCGTGGCTTCACTGATGCCATCTTCTTATTGTAACCCCTGCTTTTCCCAAAGTGCAGCTCACCTCCAAATGCATTTTTAAGGGAAGGCTGCTCAGGCTGTCCCCTAAATAAGTAAAATGGCTCTAATGTGCACCAGCTGGTCCCATCTCCTTTAGATATAACTGCTTAATGTACATGTTGCATGTTAGTCTCAGTTTGGCAACTCAACAGTTATGTTGTGGTTTGACCCTGTGATGAGTTCACACAGGGACCTCAAATATCACAATACAACATTGCAATGTGACCATTAGTCTTGAATGGTACCTTTAAAAATAATAGTTAGTCTGAAGCTCCCAATTTCTGTTTCCCTATAAGGTTGAATATTCCTATGCTGTGGACACCTTTGGTGTCCTAGCAGATGGTCTGCAGAGTGCCAGTGTTTGGGAAATCACTTGCTACAGTGGCCGGACAATTAAGTTGCAGTGGAGTGGTTTTGCCCTGAGAAATGATCCCTTAAATGGGTAGTTTGGAGAGTCCCTTCTATACACTGCAGTTGTTTGCACACAAACCTATATTCATCTATCCTCCTCCTGGGATTTGCTGTTTCTATGGAGGAGAGCAGATGAAGACTCTTCTGCAATTTCAGTGGAAGCCAGGGAGCTCTTAGGGAGGCAGAGCAGTTCCTGGCATCCCTGTCTCTCTACTGAAGAAATGGGATGACTGCTAACAGAGGTGTGAGGTGTCACTGTCCTTTTTCATCCAAGGGCTGAAAAGCACTTTACAGGCATTTAAGCTTTACAAAATCCCCCTGCAAGTTGTAGAGGAATTCTTTACAGATGGAGAAACTGAGACAAAATGCCTTTCTCCTGCTTGATCACTGAAACAATTGGGGACAGGAACTGGTACACCTATTCCTACCCCTGTGCGCTGACCACACGGCCCTCCCTCCCTGTCACCTCGGGAGGGACATAGCCCACACAGTAGTGCTCCTGGGAGGGCTTTCAGTGTCTGCTTTGGTCAGGAGACTACTTTGCAAATGCTTCTCCTGCATTCATGCAATGACACATTGTGTCTGACCTTTATTTCTTATGGATATATTGTTTAACAACCCCATTTCAGGTATGCCAGCCTGCAAGACCCATCCATATGTGCCTCCCATTCCCTACCCCTCCCTGCTTTCAGTCTATGCCAGTGTACTGATTACTTGAATCACAAAAAAACCTCACCTTGTGTGGGCTTTTGTTTATCTCCTGGTGGCTCTGTGCTTCCCTTTCTGGATTGCCTTGCCAGCCATGGGTGCAAAGAAAACCCGTCCACAGGGGAAGGGAGCAGGTTGGGAATGCCCACCCACTCGGGGACATGTCTGGTCCTGCATGTTGTGAATGGGAACTGCTACTCCATCCTCTCTTCCCTGCAGTGAGCTGACCATCTGCTTACCTTAATGGACTAGAGATTAGCCCGGGGGTTAAGTTATCAACATAATTAACCTAGATTTCTCCTCTATGGCTGAGGCAATTTTTACTTATCTACTGCTCAGGTGATGTTGTGAAATTTGGATGGCTCTCTAGGAACAACAGAAACTGGAGCAAGCAGAGGGGAAGGCTTTCAAAGTTTGAAATTATCCTGAAGCCCCCAAGGCACAGAGATGAGAGATGATGAAGCTCGCACAGGGTCACATATGTTCTCAGCTATGAGAGCAGTATTGCAGAGAAGTCTAATATATTATTAATACTGCCTGTTCCTTATGTGGAGGGCTTTTCAGCTCTGTGTCTCAAACCAGGCAAGACTCATTAGCTCCATTTTATGGAAATTTGTTCCTGGAACATATGCAGCAAGCTAACAAATTGAAAATATATGACATCCCCGCATTTCTGCCCAGTGGGCATAATGCAGAAGACTATCGCAGGTGATACGCACCTGTAGGACACTTTCCAGCCTGTGCTCTGGGTAAAAGCAGTTCAGTGACAGGCTGTCATTCCATACTGTGGTCACATATCACCAGATACTCTTTTCATTCTGGCTTAGTATACCAGAGCTAATGTGACTCTACAGCCATGTGTGGGTGGCTTTTATGCTGCCTTTTCCTTGACAGTAAAAGATTGCAGTTGCCACTTCAGAACATCCCTAGCTGACTTTCCTACCCTAGATTCAGTCTGCGTTTGCGGATAGTGCTATTGGACATGTGCACAGGCGGTCTTTGTTGGCAGGGCAGTGCCCTAAGTTTCAGAGGGCACCAAGTTTCTGCATACACCCCCTGAGGCTCTCCTGCCTGTGGCCTTCAAACCATGCATATTTGCCCTGGGCTCGGCTTGCCATGGGTGGAGATAGCTTGCAGAGGCTGTGAGAGTGGGAGCACTGTCTGACTCATTCCTGCGGGCACTTCCCATGCCAGAAGACTTGCCACGCAGAACCAGGGGATGTCTGGCGTGCCATCAGGCTTCAGAGCTGGCACTCAAACAATCATTGTAATTACCATCCTGAAAGCTTTTAATCCCTTGGTTAAATAAAACCAACAAATGATAGTGGGAGTAGGAATCTGCAGACGGCTGGAGGACAGCCACGAGCCAGGAGCAATGAGATGTGTGAATGACAAACACCTGCATCCGGCCAGACACACCTAATCTTGCTAATGATGAAATTAGCATGCAGCTTTGGTCAGATCCTACCCAAACCTTGGTGCTCAGCTCCAGGCATCTCATTGTCACAGAGGCAGGCAAATTAGGAGTTCAAAGAAAAGCAACAATGATTAGGGTACTGGAGGGGAGCTGAGGTATGAGGAAAGATTAAAGCAACTAAGTGCGTTGGTCATGGGTAATTGGTGATTAAAAGGGGAAACCTAACTGTCTTCCTGTAATTTGAAGGGTGTGAACTTCAGGGAGAGGAGCTGCTTAGAAGGGTAGCAGGAGGTATATAATTAGGAGTGATGTGATAAAGCTCAGGGAAAGAAATGTAGGTGGAATATCAAGAAAAGCTCCTAATAGACATTTTTTTTGGTCTGGCTTGTGAGTGACAATAGTAAGAACATCACTGTTTGGGGCACATATATACAGACAGGAAAATGCTGGAGGAGAGACCCCATAGTAGTAAATTATTCTGCCCAGTCAGGGCTGGACAGCCTGAGCCCACGCACATGTTTTTTCCCCTTCTCCACATCTTTTTTTTTTTACACAAAGAAACAAACAGCATCGGCACTTCTTGCGATTTACAGTGGAGACGTGTTGCAAATGTTATATTTTCCAGTAACGCTTTACCCCACACTGTCACTGTGAAATCTGTCTGCTGTCAAACTGTAGTGGTGCGTCAGTCCTCATGTCTCTTTGATGAGGTCTGGGAAGGATTTGGTGGATGTTGGTGGCACCACACCCCCCTGGACTCTGCTGAGAGCAGCTCTCCTTGGTGAAACGAGGGGAGCCCTGGTGGTGCCAAGTTCCTCGGAGACAGAAAAGCCTCAGAGCATGCCTATGTTGATTTTTATATGTGCTGCTTGGTTTGCACTGCGGAATTGGTGTGCCCATCGTGCTGCTGGGCTTGCACTCTGCCTTTCAATAAGGCTTAAAAATTGCAGATCTGTCCTTTTGGACAGCAGAGCCCCAGTCGCACTGTAGGGAGGTTCTCCCTTATCTAGGGTAGAAGAGATCCAGGTTTTCTTATGGGGGGTTTGTACACCCAGTCTGTGGTCTTGGAGGCACTCAGAGGGACCATGGCTGGAGCATAGCGACAACCACCTAACACATTAATCCTTTGTTGTCCCACGATTGTGCTTGCGCAGAAAAGGTGGCGTCACTCTCCTGACAGACGGATGAAGCATCCACTTGAGTGCTTCTCATGATGGCTGTGCTGCAGCCTCCTCTTGCATCTTCTTACTGGTTAACGATATCATATGCCCACCCCCCGCAATATTAAGCCTGCCTATACACTGCTGGGGACTGTTCCCTGTATACAGTTGATCCTCTCCATACACTTACACATCCCCCCCCAGCCACCTGCATGTTTTCCAGAGAGCTTGCAGAGTTTTTGCTGGCAGAAGGCATTGCCTAGAATGTGTTCCCATTGCAAGCATCTCACCTCATTAATCTCCAAAACATAATGCGTTTACCAAGTTTACAGCTGCCCGTGGGAACCTATCTGTAATGCACACAAATTCCTCACCTTGAACCTCGTCTGCTCTCCTGCTCCTTTCTGCCTTTCTCCCCAAACCCACGTGATGGTCCCCCGAATGCGTTCCTCTTTCGTGCACCAGCTGTCCGAAGGCCACAGCGCCAGGTACTAGCACGGCAAACACTGTTACGTGGTGCCTGTGCTCTGCCATGGCTCTTACCCGGGGCAGCTGCTCCCCATCTTCATCATCCTAACACAGAGTGACTCGACTCAAATGCCCCTGCAGTAACCTGCCTGGCTGTAAATTGGAGACCTTTACAGCTGAAGGTTTGCCTCTAACATCTTTTTTTTAGGTATAATTCTCTGCTCTGTGAGTGCTTGCAGACACCGTTGCAGGTTTTATTTCCAAAGCAGAGTGCATTGTAATTAAGAGGCCCCAAAATGAACTCAGCCTAGCAGTAACAAAATGTAATAAACTGAGCTCCTAACAAGACTGATAGGAGAGCAGTGAAGCTGCACTTCCCTGGGACGTTTCAGCATCCACATAGACATTTTACCTGACAGAATAATAGCAAGTTTCTTTCAACTGTTATGTTCACCTTCTCTGCTAGGGTCTGACAGCTGCTGTCACCTCAGAAACCACCAGCGAAGCGGCGCATCCTTGTCTTTCCAGGGAGGTAACAGCACCAGCTAAGCAATAGAAGCTTTCATCCTGGAAAATTTCCAGACACCTCTAGAGAGGAAAATCCTGCCACTGACAGACACTGGCCATAGAACTGAATAATGCAACCAACAGCAACTGCAGGATTGATCCTTCGCCTCCTTCCCACAGGCAGGCAAGTCTGATTAACTGCAATCTATGAGAGAATGCAGAAAACCAGAGTCTGCGGCATGACGCTGACGCAGACATCTGAGTTTTGAGATCTGGTGTCTTGAGGAACTGAAGGCATCTTTCTCTCAAGTAGAGTTGTATTGGCTATTTCACAGCCAATACATACTGGCTAGACACTGTAGTATTTGCTGACTTGCATCTAGCCTGTTGGGCTGGGAGGATCCATCTCTCTGCATTGTGGCCCACTTCTGGTACAAGCTGGTCTTAGCTTGCTTCAGGACATGCAATTGAGCTGCTAGTCCTGGCTCCAGCAATGCTGAATGAACCTCTCAATCAACTGGCCTGGATAAAATTTAGGTAGGTCTTGTTACTGGGTCTTGCCTCCCTTGTCTGGCAAGGTCTAGTGAAAAGCAGCTTGCTTGTCATCATGTCACGGTTATCGTGTCTCTATGAGAGAAGGCAGACCATTATCTAAAGAGCAAAGGATCCTGGCACCCCACAAAAGTCTAAAATTCTTGTCCAGGCAAAGGTCAAGACCCTTCCTTGAAGGCATCCCAAACCCACAAGACCTTGCAGGACAGTGTGAGACAGCAGCTTGTTGGCGGATGGATGGTATAGAACAGGAGTAGTCCTCCTTCCTCTGTGTCCAAGCCCATGTCAACTCAGGGAGCCATGTGCTGCCGCCTTTGGTGAGGCTGGTCAGGGCAATTGAATGGTGGCGAGGATGTGTGTGCCAGCAGGGAGCAACTCTGGACTGACTCTGCACCTGGGAACAAATCTGCTGTTCTTTCTACCTGCTCCCTGCCAAGGGATGAGGCAACTCCTTGTCCGAGTCTTTCTTGCAGGCAGCTTCAGACGCAAGGAGCAGGTCGGCGACTGCTGCATGGGTGGCTGGTGTCATGCTGGTGGGAGGTTGCAGCACTGGCAGAGGTATGGGGCTGGGCGCGAGAGTTGTGTTGCAGCTGCGTGAGCGGCTGTCAGTCTCCTGGCATCTCCAGTGGACTTGACAGCTGTGCAAACAGTGCAGGCAAACTTATCCGAGAGGAAGTGACAGTGAGGAAATGGAAACGTCTGGAAGCATACCAGGGAGTGAAGCCTCATCATAATATACCCCCAGGCCAGATCAGAATTACTTTAGTGCAATGATACATCATTTTTTCCCCTGCTTTCCTCTCAGGGAGGAGATACTACAGATCTCAACTGGTATTGCTGGGTACGTAAAATGTCATGTTGCACACTTGAAAGAGATGCTGGCCAAGGGAAATACAAAGCCTGCATAGAAGAGCTAACTTGAATGTGCATTTTCAGGATAGCAGAGCCTTGGCTTTCTGGAGTCAGCCTGTTTTAGACTTTTCTTAATTTTGCAAGAGAAGCCCCAGTCCTTTGGGGCTTCTGCTGATCACCCACAAAGTCCAGGAAGGAGTTTTCCCTACCCTCTCCTCCCATATATATTTACATTTGATATTGGGGGCGGTATGCGTGTGTGTGTTGTATTTTCACCAGGATCAGTTTACTTTGGTGTATCAGGGCAGGATGTTGCCCTCTCTTTTAATACAGCCTGGGCACCATGGAGACATGGTAGACCACGTGGTGACCATCTCTCTCTTCCCCTTTTACCATACTGCCAGAAAAAGTGTCTGGTCTTGATTTTTACCTTCCCCTGGAAGAGAAGAGATGGGAGAAAACAGCACACTGGATGTGTGTGGTGGCGCCACAACCGTCATTAGAAAACCTCTGAGGCCAGTGGGCATCCCTGGCTGATGGGTCACGTCATGATTGGGGACCAACATTTGTCCGCAGTGGGGCTGTGACGACCAAGCTTATTTCAGCCTTTTTTTCTCTGCGTTGCAGTCTAAATAAATCTCAGAGAGCAAAAGGCGGTTATGATTGTTTATCATTTGATGAGCTTCAGCTTTGTCTCTGGCAGGTACTAATAAAGAAAACGTCATCCAAACCCAAGCAGCCTTCAGCTGGAGTTAAATTACAGCATTGCTGAAAAGTGACAGATTTGGGAGAGAAAATAATAACAGGTGGGCAAATTATTAAAATACAATGCAGTCAGTACCTGGAGGGTAAATATAATCAGCTTTGAGATGGCAATGAAATCTGAGGAGTGTTTTGAAAGCGGAGAAGGCTGGTGTACATGTGCCTTCACAGTGTGGACCCCTGGTTACGCAGCTGGAGAGCTGATATCTTTATTTTAGCAACTTGTTTTCCATCATACAGGGGTGCTTCTTGTACCTGATGATAACTCACAGGCAGCCTGGGTGCATCTTATTTCTCAGCGTTTCACAGTAGGCTTCCCACGGCATCCCAGAAACCAGAAATGTCTTGCTGCAAAAGCAACTGCTTTGAGAGGCATTGTAGAGGCTAGCTGAAAGCTGGCCCTGGGTTGCATGTCTTGCCCTGGGTCCTGTGAACCACTGCGTGGCTATGAGCACAAGCAATGCCAGTGTTGCCTACTGCTCATCCCAGAGGAGCCGTCCCACAGCTTCTTTGGGTATGGGTGATGTCTCTCTTCTGCTCATGCATGCTTTCTTTTCCACCTCGCGCACAGGCTCTGTCTCACTCTCCCAGCCTCCTGCCCCGTGTATCATGCAAGCTTTTTGCTCTGTCTGTCCTGCACGCTTTCAGCTGTTTGTTCTACCATACGTTTACTTCAGAAGGCCGTCTGGGGAAGACATATTCACACCAATAAAGTTGATAAACTGCCAGAGAGAGCAAGATACAGTTTTAGTAACTGGCATAACAGTGAATTTCCTGACCTGGCAACAGGAGGGGAAAGGGAAAGGCTGGTGAATTAATTACAGTGCTGAAGCAGTGCTGAGGAGAGCCTGGCTTATCTTGGAAGTGGTTCAGTTACTTGGCTTGAGATAGGTGTCCAACTGTTGTACACCTGAGGAGGTAACAAACGCACGAGGTTGAGAGTCAGGGCTGCTCAAGGCGTGGGTCTGGTTGGTGTAAGCTGTTTTGAGACCATGTTGCAACCCACTGCCTGCCCATCCATGACTTCCCACCACCTCCCCTGTCCTGGCACTTGCAATTGCACCCCAGAACTGACTCTTTAGATAGCCGCACAGTCGCCGAGGCTGATGTGAAGGAAGCGGTGGCAAGGTGTGAGCAAAGTCAGGATGTCAGCAAAGCATGGTTTCAGTCTGTTTTGATTCCTGTTCCCAGCTCAAATCCAGGTTCTAGCTCTGCAGCTGACCTGGGTGAAGGCACGACACCTCTCCATGCCTCAGTGCGGTCTCCTTAGCCCAGAAGCGCTGCCTTCCTTGTACAGCCGTGTGGAGGCACCCAGGGCTGCTTGTGACCATCCTGGGGGGGGAAAAAAGGGAAAACTGCTGTTGTGGTCAGTATTGCCTCTTGCGGTTGGTATCCCCAGATGCTTTCCAATTGACTGCACAAACCTGGTACCCGCCTTGTTTTGCAAAGCTGAAGCTGTCTCTGGAGCGCCCCAGCCATGCTGTAGTTCCCTGTCCCGCTCGCGGGGCTGAAGGAGGAAGAGCGCTCATCGCTCAGCACTGTCGCTTTCTCTCCTGCAGCTCATCTCGGGCACCAGCTCGGGGAAAACAAATGGGAAGTTAGTATCTATGGTGGAGTGTTCAACGAGGTGGCTCCAGTGCTTCCCGGTTTTCTGAGAATTTTCAGAGAAATGCACAGAGGGTGAGTGAACTTGCTACCCATAGGAGGCTTGGAGGCTCAGGGACTCAGCAGCGGGTGCCAGTTCAAAGAGACTGGCATCGTGTTGAACAAAATCTCCAGAGATTACAAGTGTACCAAGAGTCTGGAAGTAAGGGTGTCTCTTGTGAAATGTATATTCTCTCTAAAAGTAAAAAATAATTATTACTGTAGTGGTGTGATACTGTTAGCCCTCATGTTTACGAATCCTTGTTGCCAAAGGAAAGACTTAAATACATTTTGAATACAGGTGGTCTCCTTAGGGATCATCTTATCTGTGATGTATGACTGATAACTTGGCTAGACAAAGGTTATTGCAAGAAATAGACCTGACCTTTTCATCATACAACAGAGATTTGCAGCAATAGTGAGCACCGCACTTTCTAAATGAACGTGTTAGCAGGCAATGAAAGCAGAGGAGTGCATCTAATTAAAAATGTATGTCAAAGAAAATAAATGGAATAAAAAAGGGTAAACAAATATTAGAGAAGATAAACATATTGTCACAACAGAAGTGAGAGCCAGCCAGCATGGAGAGGGAAGGGTCCTACATGGAACAAAAGGAGCCAAAATGGCTGTGCTTAGCACCAAATTGCAAAGAAATACAAAAATAAAATGCAATTATGACTATACAGCTGGAGGACAAAGTTATTATGATGATGGTGCAGAGCCATCAGTAACTGTATGATGAGAAAATGCAAAAATCTTTCTGCCATCTGGTCAAGTCTAGTACTTACGTAGTTCTCATTGTTAATGGTCCTCACATCAAGTATGTATTGTAAGGCTGCATCCTTAGCAATATTTTAAGGCTGGATCTATAGCAATAGGATGTATGATCAGACATGCAATCAAACGCACACAAATCTCTAAATCACAATCAGCTCAATCATCTCTAAATCTCATCAGCTTTTTAAGAGACCATTCTGCCTAGTAGAGAGTTAAAATACTTTTTTGCTTATCTGCACTTGTCAAAGTCTCTTTGACTTCAAATACCTCTGAACAGGGTCTTCCCTGAGCTTGGCTTGCTGGTTTTGCTGTGCTGCCTCTGTAAAATGAATGTAGGTTATTGAGCAAGTATGGGCTTGCTATTACTCCATCCAGTGAGACCTGTGGAGGGGTGGGGGGGTGGATTAAGGTAGGGAGCATGTAATCACCTGAGCTGGAATTTAGCCATGACACTGGGCTTATCACTTTTAATCTTATAAAAAAAAGGACCACAATGGCTAATGGCTATAAGTGGTCTGGTCCTCAGCTTTACCTCTGGCCTGAAAGCCACGGTCTCCAACAGCACAGCTCTTCTGTGGGAGAGGCTGTTCTCCCAGCCTGGACTTGGCAGAGAGAACAACCGGCTGCAAACTCACCTTGGGCAGCATTTTATTTTTTCCCACGAAGGTCTCCTTGCTTTCCTGTTCAGGCTCAGTGAGTATGGGAGCAGAGCCAGTGGGAGGCCTGGCTGTATCAGGGCTGTTAAGGAAGGGTGGCTTCAGGTTTCTTGTGTTTACAGGGTTGATTGCTTTTGACATCTCTTTCAGTGCCTTTCTGTTTGGGGAAGGCTGAAGGTAGACGTGATGTCAGAGAAAAGGGGACCGAGTATGGGTTAGAGCGCAGAAAATCTGTGAACTTGGAGGTGGGATCACCCTTGCTGCTGTCATTAAGAGCTTTGGGGCAGAGCACAGGAGGATTTCTGTCGCAGCATCTCGGTGTCTCCCGGTGAGATGCCCATTCACAGAGACGCGATTCCCCAGCGTGGTCTGACCTCCATGGGCCCTGCTGAAGAGGGCTGAGGGTGTGCGGTGGAGGGATGCTCTAGGCTACGTAAGCACTTTTGATTCAAAGTGATTGTTGCCCAGTGGTAGCTGGCACAAAGGACTACGTGGCATCAGACTCCCCATGGAAAACGCTCTCCGGCCACCATTGGCTTGGCTGTCCCTGGGAGTGCTGTGGAAGGAGGGTGACTGAAGTCATGCATTCGGTACACGGGGACCTGCCCTTGGCCTCAATGGGTGCCCCAGACTCCTGGTATGGCAGAGGCACAGCCACTCCAAAAGGGTCGCTGCCTTCCACTGCTGCACCAGCAGTTCTGCTGGCTGTGCACCGGGGCCACAGGAAGAAGACGAGCTAACAGTTTTAGTTGACAAGGCTGTCATAATACCTGTGTAGATCTATAGGCAGAGTTGCCTGAGGAAAGATGAAAAATTAATGGGGACATTTTCACCCTGGCTGGCTCACATGCCATTTTAATCCTGCTGCCAACATGATGGGCGTTTCCGCCTGAGAAGAAGTGTTGAGTGAAATCCAAATCGTTTGACAAGGAGTAAAAACAGCCACTGATGGGGCCTGGGGCAATAAATCAGTTTGTAAACACTCTGCACTTTGAGGAAGGTCTATACACAGATTTTGTTTCTGTGATGGCTCAGGCCAAGGTCTAAGCATCTCTAAAGTGTGGACTGTCTTCAGCAGAAGGCAGTCTCTGCTGCAAATGTGGAGAAATCGGGTGGTAGTGGGGAACAGGCATAGCGTAGCGGGGTAGCCTGTTTTATTCCAGATGGTTTAGGCTTGGTCTGTGCACAGAGTAGCACCCGTGTAATGAAAGGTATGATTTGTTAAAGCATGCAAATCTTTTGTCAGTCCCTTTGGTTGAAACTTAGCACCTCAATATTCAGACGGTATGTAGCATGCACAGTGACAGCTAATGTCAAGGGAAGTATCATGAAAGCAATGGCTGCTGTATTTTAGACAGAAATGCTGAACAGTGTGATAAGCTCAAAACCTGGGATGAAAAATGAGAATTAATTACTTCTGGGGAGATGGCAGTGGGATGCATAGGTGCAAGAAAGAGCAAGACTTGGGAAATGAAAGAGTATTCAAGGTTTGTCCAGGCCACATGGTTCAGCTTATAACACCATGTCCCAGGCATCGCTACCTGGGAGCTCTGGGGTGAGGAACCAGTTAGTGCACCCAGGGCTCAGGATGAGAAGGGACACACTGCTCTCCATGTAGTCCTCCAGCAGCCACTGTGTTATGATAACTCGTTCTGTGTAAGCCAGGCAAAAGGACTCATCCTCTTTCCAGAGAGATCAAGCCTGAAATGTAAAAATAGTCCGATTTGGACTGGAGCTTAAACCTAAAGTGATTACATGACTTCTATTAAAGAAAAAAAGCAAACAAACCCTGTTTTCCTCTGGTGATTACATAACTCACAAATCAGATGAATGGGCAGTCTTCAAAGCCGTCGCCAGAGGAAAGCACCTGTACAACTCGAAACCCAGCAGCCGTGTGCTCCGGTGGGACCAGCGGTCTGGTGGAGGCTGAGCCCAGAAGCGTGGCTCTTGCCCTGCACATACCTTGCAGCTTGCTGCTCCTGCTTTGCAAGGGGATATGTGCCTATTCCCAGCTATATTAGGTGGTCTCATAACCTCTCCCTTGGTGTGGCGTTCCTTACTGCACTGCTGTCTCGGTGCTGCAGCGTATAGAGCTACTCTGTCAGGCACTTGGGCTTTGGAGAACCGCTAGCCAACTGGTTTTGCCAGTGTCTGTGCAGCAGTGCGGGCAGCGGGGAAGCTGTGTATTGTACTGGGAGAGGTATGAACAGCAGAAGAGGTTACATTCCCAGATCCTGTCTACACACACAGTGCAACGTGAATAGTCCTGAAGAGCCACATGGATAGTTTATCTGAATAGCAGAGCAGGATTTCACTGCAAAAAGCTTCGGCAAAAACTTGTGTAAATCAGTACCTGCTGGGGTCCTGCGATGGAGATTTCCCATAGTACAGGGAAGTTTACTTAAGTGAAGCTTACTTACCCCAAATGATGGTTTTCCTGAATCAACAGCAGTTGAGAGATGGCTGCATGTTGTGGCTCGTGCTCTGAGTGATTTCTCAGGTGCCTTTGTCCTCATTGCCAGTCATCAGTCAGTCTCTCAGCTGGAAGTTGCTGCTGAGTCTGCTACACGTTTTTGTAAATGCTGAGGATGAAGGATATGATCTTTCAGCTTTTTGATACATAGCTTGAGGGCTTTGAATTTTTCCTGGCCTGAAATCCTCCTGGAAACCTGCCTTGCATAAGGTCATCATACAGTGGCAGATTTGAGTGCAAATCTCCAAACTCAAGGTCCTCCTGGCCATAGGCTGGGGGTCCAGCAGGTCCCTGGCCCTGGCATGTGGTAAGGTGGTGGTGGTGGAGGAAGTGAATGATTTTCCCATCAGCTTCCTTTGCCTGCTGCTCTGGAAGTGACGTGTTGATGCAGGGGATAGCATGGCAAAATGTGGTCTTTAAAGGCTGCTCTGGGGAAGATAGGCTTGTAAGGGATAATGGATACATCGGGAATGTGTAGGTAAGGCACGGAGGTGTCGTCTCAGTAGAGTTATGGGCAGGACCAGGAGGATCCCTTGCCCACACTGCTGAGTAGGTAGGGGTTATCCGCAGGAGTGGGAGCAGCACTTGGGTTTTAACCTGGGCCTCTAGCAAGGACTGAGCTCACATGCCAGGTCCAAAGTGTGTGTGTGTGAGCAGGGGTAACAGCCACGGAAGAGCTGAGGATTACCCTTCAGTGAAGGTACTCGTTTGGGGGGAGGTAAGGAGCACTGGGCTCTCCTAAGCAGCTGGGCTACTGAGTCTGAGGCACTGAAATAGGAAGCTGAGCAGTCCAACACGCAGCCTTGCATGCTGGTGATGGTAAGAGCTCTTTGCCCTGTGCTGCTGTCCCTTTATAGGGTCTCTTTCTTGCACTCCAGCCTCTTGGAGTCATATCCTCAGGCTGTTTGCTTTGCACAAAGGTTATCAATATTTCACTCCCAAGAGAGGGGTATGACTGTCCCCTGACCAGGGAGAGTTCACAGTCAGAATTGGGTAGAAACAGGAGCTTGTGATCCTTTATGAGAGCATTAGGCATTCTGCCTTCGGCAAAATGGCCAGTGCCTGATACTTTGTAGGAAGCCCACCCTGCCAGCCCCACTTGCCTGCTGGTCACAGGATAGACACAGGAGGGCAAAGCTTTCTTTGTCTGCCTTGGAGAGGATTTTGGAGCAGCCTAAGATACGCAACAGTAAATTACTAAGGAATTTCCTCTGTACGTTTGTGTGTGTGCCGATATGTATGTGTTGATTTGTGCACGTCATCATCTATTTCTCATCATCAGTCGTCCTGGTTGAGTTGCTGTCCCAGTTTGTCGCTGAAGCTGGCTGATTATTCTGTGGTCAGAGCGGGCTGAAGGTGGAAATCATTTTATTTGGAGAAACTCCTTTACCAAGTACAGCATTTCTGCACACCTTTTCCAGGACATGGGTTTTTTTGTCTTCTTCTGTAAGGGTTTACCATCTCCTGTGCAGATGATGTTTCCAGACAAGATCTGTTACTATATTCTGCTTTGTGCTCTGTTTTGCCCCTCTTTATCTCCTCTTAGATCAGCTGTCTTCCTCCTCCTTCCCCTTCCATTAGGCCATTACCTGAACCAAATCTTCTCTCTCGTAGTGCTGCTGCCACCCTTATGACCCTAGCTGCTGCCAGGCTTGCAGAATTTCAGCAACACTGACAAAACTCAGCTTCTGTTAGTTTTTTCCCCTTCCTTTCAAGCATACCTCAGAGCTGGATGTTTGAGGATGCGGTGAGGGCTCCGGAGTTTGCAGCAGGTTTTCTGCAATGAGTTGCTCTTGGAGGGGCAAGCAGGCCAGTTAGTCCAGAGAGGCGTGATCTAAAACCAGAAATGTAGTGCTGGTGTAGTTAACTCCTTCATCACTGAGCAATAATAATATCCAGAAAATGTGTGAATACCGCAACTCTTAACTGCCTCCAATGTATTGTTGAAGTGTGAAGAGCCCTGTTGTCTCATGCTCAGCTGCTACAGCCTCCTGGCAGCTCCTCTGCTTCAGAGACTTCTTGTAAAGTCGTTGATAGTTACAGGTGGGGAGGAATATAGGAAGGAAATGAATTAAAGCGCATTTTATGTAAAAGCAGTTAACATAGGTACCGCATCCCTCAGTGTGTGATTCACATTGCATTTAATTTGCTAAAAACTTGCATATAGGTGACACGGCTGCTGCCCCTGTCAGCATCTGGCTCTCAGTTACTGCAGAGTACACTGGGTCTGCCCGATCCAGTTTGGCACCTCTAAGCCATAAGACTGGTGAAGCTTTGAAGCCATCTGGGGAGGGGAAGGGAAGCGCCTGTGGAGAGCGGCTGGTGAAATATAGACATAATCCTGCTTCCAGTAAACCTATCTATGAAAACGGCTGTGTTTCTCCAAAGTAAGGCAGTGCCAGCAAACCAAGGTGCTCAGTCTGGGCACTAAAATTTATTGGTCTTGAGGTATTTAAAGAATCCTGCATTATTGATCATGATATCCGTAGGTATCGGTTTCTCTAGACAACTTGATTGTTCCAGCAATCTGTATTGATTGCATTTATTGCCACATTAGCAAAGGTTGGGTTTTGTTTTTTTTTTCCTGAATAGCTCTACCTAAATGTATACTTTCCTTTACAGAATGATGCATGTCTCATTCTTTGTGTCTCAGAGATGTACTGCACAAGTGACACCTTGATTGTGCTGTTCCAGGTTACTGGCAGGCTTTGTCCCTCTCCTGTTACCCCATATTTCTTGATTGCTCTGTTACACATGTGAAAGTGCTTTCTGTTATGTTAGACCTGCACTGGCCGCTGGGTAGTGGAGCCGATCCATTGCTCTGCTGAGTCTGGTACATCACACACAGATTATATCTAGAGTTACCTCCTTATAGCTTTATAGCTTCCCCCCCTCCCCGCTCTGTTTACGGTCTCATCAGGTTTCTGCATCAGTGGTCTGTCCCATGGTAATGCAGAGCAGCTGGATCAAAAATGCTGCAACCACAGGTGAGCTCTGTCTCTCGCAGACCAGATGAAATACAGGATTCTGGTCTGAACCATGATGGGGCATAGCGCCATATTCAGAGCTCCCTGTGAAAGGTGAAGAACCAAAGCCCAGATCTGAGACTGAACTCCCCCAAGGCTCCTGGGTTGAGGGCTCCAGCCTGCCACACTGGGTCCTTCACCAGCCCTCCCCAGAGTGTCGAGTTTGATCAGTCTCATCACCTCTGTAGTTCCGCTGCCTTGCATACCGTGCTACCATCCTACCCACACCGTGTGCCTTGCTCATCACGTTGCTGCGCCATGCTGAGAGATGCACGTAGGGTAGCCCTCTCACCTGTTCATGTGTGCTCTGCACTACAAATGCCTCGTCTGCTCAGGCGGAGGGTGGGTTTCTTTTTTTTCTAGTACATCATTGGTCTCATAAAAGGCTAAGTGACTCGGTTCAGTGATGCAGAAGAATGGAGTCTGTGTTTTCTGTCTAGTGGCTGCTGCTTCTTTTTAGTTTTCTCTGAGACTCATCCCTCCCCTGTGTCCCCCCAGTCTCCCAACTCCTCCCACTTCAAGCCGTGCACAACCAGGAGCTCCTACCCTTGCTCCTGCATTTCTCCCACAGCTTCCCTCCCTGATTCTCCTTGGGCTTACATGCAGACCCACTGGCCGCTTGGTCATGGGACTTCACCCAGTGTCTGGGGCAGGATGCTCGAGGATAGTGGCTCCTTTTCCAGCCATGCTTGTGCGAGAAGCCTGGCCATCTCCCAGGCTTTGTCACGTTCATCCGTGAGCCCTGGGCAGCTCTTCCCTATTGGCAGTGGCTCCTGGGATGTCATGCAGATACCCAGCCTCCGAGCCCGCACAGACTTGGCAGAGTTTGTACACCCAGATTCACTTTACCTGTGATGTGGCACCAGTCTTATCCTTTGGGACCTGTGTCCCAGCAGTAACACTGACTCTGCTGGCCCGAGGCCTGAGAGGGGCCCCTGCAACGGGTCCAGGCCACCCACCCCATGAGCGCAGAGCAGGCAACACCTGCGTTCGTGGAGTGATGTGTGTGGGTGCTGCCTGCCAGTGCTGCTGAAGGGCTCCTGGCACGCTTGGCCTGACTTGCATGTTGTAGTTGAGTCCGTATTTGCCTTGTCTTTTGAAACTTTTTGGGAAGGGCAGAATGAAGTTGGCTGGGTTTGGCAGCGAGCTCTTTCGGCTCTTCCTTCTGCTCAGGGCAGGGGTGAAGTCCATGTATTTTTATCTCCACTTGGGTGCTGAATTCCATGTCTTTATTTGGCTCGCTGTCTTAGTGCCTCTGCCAGGATGCCTCTGGCCGTACCTGGTTATATCCAGCCCTTAAGGCATGTGTGCGGGGATTCTTGCACGGGTGGTGGCCACCCCCTCCTTCTCCACCTGTTATGAAGATTCGGGGATGGGGTGGGGATAAGGACTCGGGCAGCAGTTGTGCCTGGTGGATAGAGTTAATCCCTGGAGTCTTGAGTGTCTCCTGTTTTGCTGGCCTGCCTGGTTTCCTGCCTCCAGCCCCTGCCCTGGCGGGGTAGGGTTACCGAAGATGCAGGGGGTGGGAGCCACGTCGGGAGCGTATCTATTCTGAGGAGCCGTGTTCGGTTACCACTCCGAACCCACGGCATGCCAGAGACGCTTGGGTATCGCTGGCATGGAGCAGTGTGGTACTGGGGCAGGGGGGCAGGAGCTGCAGGATGGGAGAAAGAGAGGACTGGGACCAGGCCAAGGACCTGCAGGGCTGCGTGAGCCATTTTTTTACCCAGATGATTACAGAGATAAAATGTGTCAGTTCAAGACCAGGAAGTAGTGGCACTGAAAGAGCATAGAGCAGTTAATCTATTAACCTTAAATTATTCCTCCTCCTGAACTCCCCACTACCGTGCCTCCTTGGCAATGAGGGAGAGGATACAGATCTGGTTTTTGCGTGGATAGCCATGGTGAAGTGACTTGTCTGAGGATATGGGGGATGGGAGGTTTGTGGCGCAGGGATGATCAAAGCCTCGGTCACAGATGTCCTGGTAGATCTGTAACTTATCTGCTAGATGGTAATGCACGTTGCAGAGGTTGCTTGTAGATACTCAGTTGTTCTGAATATCTCTACAGATAATGATCAGGCATCATTCAGATGCAAAGTGTTCAACACACTTTATAAGCCACTGAGGTACAGAAGCTCAGTTTGGAAACAGAGACAAGAGACTTCATGACCTCAGGGACAGGGCATGAGGCAGGGATGTGACAAGCAAGTATACTCAGCTTGGGCTTGCTCTGATTTCTCTGTGCTTGCTGGCAACATTTGCGTGAATGAGGACAGTGTTGCACGTACCTGTGTAGCTAACATCACTGTGCAGTGTGTGGGCATGCCTAGAAGCAGCTTGCTTACACTGATTTCCATCTGTACCTGCCTGGTACCTGGTACTTACCCCTCTTTTAGAGACCTTTAAAGGAAATGGTATTTTCACCTGCTGACACAAAAAGAAAAGCTCGTTTGGAAACTTGGCTGCCTGCAGGTTCCTGTCCTACATCCCCAGCACTCCTGCAGCGCTATCTTCTTCTGCTGACATCCCCAGGATCAAGCACCACAGCATTTGCAGAGAGTCCACACATCTTCAGGCACTCCACGCCCTGCCAAAGCTCCCCCCCCGCCCCACCAACTGGTAACACCCAGCTCCTTCCTACATCTCGTGTGACCTTTGGAAATATCCTTTACTTTCTCCTCTCCTTCCTATTTGCTTGACCAGGTACTGGTCTGGAGAGTATTTGGCTTTGGGATCTATGTGTGGTGATTGACAGCCTGGCAGGTGAAACCAGGCAGCTGTCTGTTGAGTTGTTACAACAGCTTGTCACAACACAAATTTACTCATCCCCTCAATGTCACAAAACTTACAGGAACCTAAATCTTGGAGGTGTCTACTGCTTTGTTAAATTTTCTGACCAGCAGGTTTGAAAACTGTGTGGGTGACAAAATACTGACGTACACCCACACAAACTCACAGTGTGATCTCAATAAATGACATGTGTTGTATATATAGACAGTAATCATAGCTTTTTGGCTTAAAAACAAGTCCACCTCTCTAATTTCATTACCAACCAAGTTTTGTCATTTTTCCTTCTGAATTATCTGTGCAAACTCTCTTGGTCTTTTCTGAGCTTCTCTGTGGTGGATATTTAGTGGGCAGTTATGCTTGGACCAGAGTCCTAGGTCTCAGTGCTGCTGTGTTCATCTGGCTTGGAGAAGACCCCAGGCATCACGTCTATACGTAGCTAGAGTCCCGATGGGCCAGCCCCCTACCCATGTCCCAGGCACATACACTGTGTGTGGATACTCTGAAGTCCGTGGCAAAGTATCTGTGCCTGCTTGTCTTTGTTCCCTGCTTGGCACTGCATGTGAAATTCCTGTTTGAGAGGCATGTAGGAGAGCTGTATGGGAAAGCAGAGCACTGTTTCATGAATAAAAGGGTATTTACAAAACAACGGGGTTTGTTATAGCTACATGCAGACTTTATACCAGACAGTGATGCCAGCGTTCCTAAGAATCAGCAAGCAGAAAGACTATTCACAGGCATAGTCAGCTGATTAATTTATTCACTGACAATAATTCTTATGGACAAGCATTTTGGAAAATAGTATTTAGGAAATAAAATCAATAGTCCTTTTTAAGAATTCCAGAGCTATTAGGGAAGGGAAGTAAAGTTGCTTCATACTTTTCATTATGTGATGCTTGATAAAGCACAGAGGAATCATATTCTCTCAGTTTGAGCATTTTCGCATATATTGCTACAGTAACCAGAACTAGTGCCTGGTGTCTTGCAGCTATTACTGATTGTGCTGCTTCAGCTGATAGGTTCAGCTCTTACTACATCTTTGCCTGCAGTCTATCAAAGTTTCATATTTTTTCCTCCAGATTTTCACCTATAGCTCTATGTCTGTACCCTCACTATGAGCTTTTTTCCTGCAGGATGCTCCTCTGGTGTCCCCTGTTCTCTCAAACTTCCGTCTTTACTTTTACAACTTTCCTACTTTAGGACCCCCATTCATGCTTTTACCTTTTTGTGTTCTTTCCCCCAAACCCCCCACCAGCTCTCCATACATACATAGTTTATTACAGCCTCAATCACCAGTTCTGCCCGTAGGTATCTCCCTTTACAGTTTCTTCTGTTCGTGGTGGGTTTTCTTTTCAGTCTTGATAGAGCTGCTTCCTTGTCCTCCTTTTTTTTTCCAGGTCTGTGCTATGGTTTCTTACACCAACTTGCTGTGTCCTGTTTTAGCTTTTTTAAGACCTCCTTGGAACCATCTTTTACTCTTAACATTACCAAAGACAACAGCTCCCTGGGGTCTGTAAGTGCTACTGTAGTACAAATACATATATAAAATTAATCATCTTGCTGGGGCACATTCCTGATGTCCTAGCCTAGCAATTTCCTTGCACTCAGTGCGTGGGTTTTTCAAATGATGTGATAGAGAAGTATATTGTAGTCACTTAGCAACCAGAACTGGCTTTTGAAAGCAAAAATCTTGTTTTTGTTTTGTAATTTTGGTTTCTAGAACCTAAATTAACGATTGCGTGCTCAGGAAATCAATGAAGTGTTTGCAGGGTTGCAGAACGAATACGCCCTGTCAGTTTATGTCCTCGCTTGCATGCACGTGCATGGGTGCATGCTTACTCGCTCGCTCTCCCTAGTTATAAATGGGACAGCGTATTTTCTTGTCCTCTTCTTTTGCACCTGATTTTCAGGAGTGTTGTTGAACTCCACTTATAGTCAGTGGGAACTTTGGTGCTCAAAAATCCGGAAAAAACAATTCCTCTGCTGCAGACGCAGGCTGCCTCTGATGCATCCCCAGCTGTGAAAAGTTCCAACTGCCCTTTATTCAACGGCCAGAGCTTCCAGCTTTGTCCCTGGCAAATTCTGCAATGCAGCTCCGAGTGATCAATGCAAGTCTTTGGCATATGAAAACTAAAAGTGTGGGGACAGCACAAAATAAATTGAATTGCAAAATAAAAGAGCACAGGCAATTCTCCTGATTGCATTATTCAGCTTCACATTTATTTAATTAAACCCCGGCATTTTCTAATTAAAACGCAGCCCCTGCAGAATTTCCCGGTTGCCGCCTGCGAGGGGGGAGGCGGCGGACGGGGCTCGCCGCAGCGGCCACCGAGGGGGGGACCTGGGCCGGGGGGGTGGCCCCCTCCTTCGGTGGCGATGCTGAGGGACAGCCGGGGGGCCACCCTGCCCGGGGGGGGGGTGCCCGCAGCCCTGGCCCGGGGGTGGGAGGACACGCATCGCGCTTCCAAGGCAGCGCACTGCCCTCTAATGCTGCTCCCCGGTAGTGGAGGGGGAAGCCCTCCGGAGGATGCCGGCTGAAGGAAGCCCCGTTGGGCGCCCTGTCGAGGCTTAGGGGAGGAAAGGGACTTTTTCGGTCCCTCCGGGGAGGGGGGGGGGAAGCAAGGCACTGTTTTGCCGTACGCCCCGAGCCCAGCCCTGACGCCAGACCCGCAGTTTTGCCTCTCCATCCCCTTGGTGTGCCTGGTGCTGCACCCGGGCAGAGCCTTTCAGAGGGGCTGCTGTGATGCCTTCTGTACCCAGGTGACTTGTACTTTTCTTTTTGGAAGTAAACTTCTCCCGAAATTTGCTGTAAACGAGCTTCAGGCCAGAAATGTTGCCACAGGGCTTTCTTTTTAGCTGTGACCTGTCTTGAGTGAGGCCACGGCTTGAGCTGCTGCGGAGACAATGCTGCCCTTTGTCAGCACTGCCCTTTTTCCTTTCCCTGTGCTTCAGAGAGGCATGTCCAACCTGTGTACTGCAGTTATGTCAGAGATGTCCAAAATTACCATATCTTCCAGATGCTCGGGGGGGACTTCCATTGCTTGAGCCTGTGTCTGAACAGAGGAGCAAGATTTCCTCCTTCTGCTTCCTAGAAATGAATGCCTGGAGATGGATGAGCCTTTGCTTTCTTCACCAGGGCGGCACTGGGAAGGGGCTCTGGCGGTCCTGCCTGTGGGATCACCTTTTTTAATCATAGTTCCCCATAGGGAAATCACTGCACCAGAAAGTGCTGGTGTTTTAGATGCTGGCCCGTGCAAGCCAGGCTGGAGCATGGCAGAGGCTCAGTGCAGCCATGGTGCTAGCAAGCAAGGGCTGGAGGAAGGCTGTGGAGGTAGGGTGGCTGCTGCGTCTCATGCATGGGGTGACCTCTCTTTGGCCCAGTAAGGAGACTGGTGTGGGGCGGAAAGCTTCTGCCCGATAATGGAGTTCACTGTTTTCCTGACCTGAGGGCAATTGGGTAGGAAGCTTGGCTGGGAATGCCTCATCATAAGACTGTCATCAGTTGGTTTAAGTCAATACCAATTACAAGGTTATTAATTAAAAAAATGTGATTGCTGTGAATAATGATTGTAACCCTTTATTTTCCAGGCAGTCACATTGCATATATCTAGTATGAATTAGAGCTCTCTATATGCATTGACTGGTAAAGGCTGTGCTCCCTTAAATGTGTCGTTTAAGTGTCATAATAACATCTTTTTAAGTGTTAGGACTGATTTTTCTTTAGAATTGGCTTTCTACTGCCTTCAGGAATCTTCTCTGTCTTGAGACCCCTATTCATTCATCTCCTGCTGTCTGAGAAAACATTAAAAGTCTCTTAAAAGCAGCCCATCATGAAAGGGTGAATGTTCAATCAGGCATGGAAACCCGCCTGATGTCATCTCTCGTTCCAAGAAAGTTTTCTGGCGCTCTACTAAATGTTCCCATGCTTTCATCTGTGGGAAAAAGATACTGGAGTAGTCACCATCCTTTGCTGGCACCAAGATAAGAGCTTGGTGCTAATGTTATTGTGTGTGACTTGTCTGCTGTGGTCAGCCTCCTGACTGCTTGCCATGTCCTGGAGGAGGGAGCTCGGGGCTGGCTGGTCCACATGAGGACAGGACTGTTTGCTCAAGCGATTACTGTGTTAGACCCACACCTCTGATGGGTTTCCAGGGTGACCTGGTGGATCCTGTTCCATGTTTGCAGAGGGGCACTGGCTGCAGGGGAGAGACGAGTAGAGGAAGGTGGTGAAAGGGCTACCTGCGTGGAAATATGCTGTGGTTGGCGTCGTGAAGCATGGGTTTAATCTGGCGGTACCTTATTTCTTTTCTGTACCTGAGGCACAAGAGCAAAGAGCTACCTGGCTTTGGTTTATGGTTCACCAGCCAAACTTAGAGACACCTCCAAAATGAGCATACCCCAGCCTCCAAATCTGTCTCCCTATGTGTCTAAGACAAACTGGGTAGCCTTACAGTGCCGCTCAGCTGTGCCCAGAAAAAGTGCGATTCCCCCCCTTGCTGACACACAAATTGATGGATTTAGGGGCATGAATCCTCCTCGGGGACGCACGTAGCCCTGGCTCCATCACCGCTGGGCAGGACAGATGTGAATCCACGTGCATCGGTGACGCGGGCAAACTGGATTTGGCCAGCTGCCGGGGCTTTGAATGTTCATTTTGGGGGGGGGAGGGAAGCAAGACAGAAGAGGGGAAAACCTGCCCTCTGCCTGCTCCTGGTGCTGAGGTGCCTGGGGAGGGAGGGGGGGCTGTGAGCAGAGGAGGAGCCAGGGCAGCGCTGTTGCTTTGCCAGGAGGTCCTTTCCCCATTTGATGGCAGAGACATAACATCGTGGGGCCAACGCACAGGAGCCCGACTGGAGCTGTTTGTCCTTTTGCTGCATCTGATGGATTTGCATGTGCCCGTGTGTGTGTGTCGCTTTGTTTTTCCACCCTGTGTTTTTTAGTAATAATCCCCTCCAAGGTTACAGAGATATCATTTGTCAGGCAAGCCAACAGAGCTCTTTCTTACTATGGGATTACATAAGAGAACACAGGCTTTATTACCATTTTAGGACGTATTAGCATTGTGGATTATTTCCATAGAGACTGAGCACAGAGGCAGCCTTCACTCTGGGCTCCCTCGTTCTTCCTCCCCCCACACCTCTTACTTTTTAAAAATAATATTCATTAGCAAACAAACAAGTGGGAAGTGTCCTGTGAAGTCTGGTCCGTGATCAATGGTGTATGTGGAGGGCTGACATGAGTGCCAAGTGTGCATCGCAAGCCTGCAGACAGAAGGAGGGATTTAGAAAAGACGATGCAGAGCAGCAAGAAAGCAGACGTGCCTTCTTTATTCCTGCTCGTGCGTGTGCCTTCTTGGGAGGCTAGGGAAAGCCGCTGCTCCTGCCTTGGTCATTCATTGCCTGTGGGATCATGGCAGGTCAGGTCAATGCTTCATATCTCAATTTAACAGTCTGTAAAATGGGGGGTTTAATTATACTGGGGTATGCTGTTGGCCAGAGTAACTCACATAAAATGAATTATTTATTCACAGCATGTTTTCTGTGACAAAGGCCGATCCCGAAACAGCTGTCTCATGCTGGCTGTGCATCTTTTGAGCTGCCGGTAGAGTAGGAAAGGAGTGTGCAGCCTTGCTGTAAATAAGTGAAACTGCACATTCCTCATTTGGAAAAGCATCTTGCCATACATTTAAGACCTGCATTTCTGACGTGTACTGTAACCGCGCTGTGGTGGCATCTCCTCTACAGAGGGACTAGCAGGGGATATTTTAGGTCTTTCTCTGTTTCCATTAAAACTTGCAGAGAGCAGAGATGTTCTTCCTCAACAGGTCTAGGGGACTGCTGAACTGTGAGATCTGGAAACCGGTTTCCTCCTCTTGGCTGTGCCTCTGCTACAGCTCAATGTACAGTTGTAGGAAATCAGGCTTTGGATATTCTGCTGCTCAAGAAGCTTTTTGTTCCTCTTTGAAAGAGTAAGTTTAACCAAAGCGCTGAGGAAATAGCTGTCCTGTTGTGATCCTGACAATTGCATCGTTTCTGCGATTTACCAGCACAATGCATGATCATTAATAGCATCCTTACCTGGAATGCTAAACTGAAAACCTTGAGCTTTACCTGTAGGCTAAATGCACCCATGTTCTGGCATCTTTGCTGCCATTTCAAAAAATTAAGTATATTTCTTGCCCGTGAATATTCTCTTTGCTGCTCTAGACGAGTGGGTCCAAGGGGGGGGGGCGGGAAGTGAAGCTCTCATCTTTGTGACCCACCTGGACTTACCACCCTTGTGTTCTCTCCTGTGCCAGTCGCACGTTTTCTTCTCGACAAAAAGGCCCAAAAGTCTTCCAAGTCCCTGAGAGATGCAAGTTTCTAGCTAAAGACTTGTGGCTGTGTAAGTAACAGAATACTTTACTCTACACATATAATGGTTTTGGATCTTTTAAGGTTATTAGCTGGATTTGTCATCCAGTGCTACAGAAAGTGCCCTATGATCTCTGCTTTCTATAGGGGAGACCAGGTGTGATGTTTAAAGACTGATCCCAGTCTTTAGAGAAGTCCATTTACAGAAGTCCTCCGTAATCAGATATGTCTTATCCTAGCCAAAGTTGGCTACTACAGCAGACCCCAGTGACATGGACCCGTTTGTGGGAAACAGCCTAAGGAAAAGCTGTTCGGGCTGGAATAAAAATCCATACATGATTGAACTACAGAGACCTATCTAAAATGTCAGCAATATATGTCGTGACTGCCCACCCTGTTTACTGCTGCTTGTGGAGTTAACATTGAAGGGATTCACGTGTGTCAGAACATGAAGCCATCACTCCTGGTGGCTGGAAACCTTACCCAGAGATCTGACTTTCCCTCAGCTGAAAACAAGACAGTGAGGAAGAGCTTTCTTAGGTTAAATTTGCTATGGTTCAAATAAGACTTGTTCTAGGATGTTTCTTATCAGCTTGCTGAAATCACTAGGGAATCCCTTAAACATCAGATCCCAGCCCTCTGCAGGGCTTAGGGCATGCACTTTTCTTCCTGGCAGCTACACCAGCATCCATACACTACAACACCTCAGTCTATTTCTTGACGATTTTGGGTAATTGCGGGTGGACTGCAAGTGTTTGTGCCTTGGACTGATGACTGAATGAGCAAATATGCAGGGCTGTGCAAGCAGTGGGGCTGGCTGTATTTCTCGTGCAAACGCACACAATATGCATTCTTCCAGGGGCCTCAGGGAAGGGCACACGTCTGAATGCTGGACTGTCTGTGGCAATGATTAGTATCTATTTATCACACCTACTGTGAAAACAGGGTAGCAGATAAATAACATGGAGAAGAAGGACCTTCTTTCTACCACATCAGTTCCAGGAGTGCCTTCACCTCATACTTGCTCATTCATGTGGCACAAATCAATTTTCCTTGATGCTTAGCTGGATTGCATCTGCAGAACTGCAGAGAGATGAGCAGGCATCATTTCTGTCTCTTGTGGTCCTCAAACCTGCCTTTAGCTAGGTTCTGACTGCAGACTCTCTAGCGTCCGTAGCCACTGAAGATGCAGGAAGACATCCATCTCAAACCTTACTACCTTGTGTCAAGGATAACAGGAAGGGCTTCTTCAAATACATCAGCAGTAAAAGGAAGACTGGGGAAACTGTGGGCCCGTTGCTGAACGAGGTGAGTACCCTGGTGACGCAGGATGCAGAGAAGGCAGAGTTACTGAATGCCTTCTTTGCTTCAGTCTTTACTGCTAAGGCTGGCCCTCAGGCATCCCAGCCCCCAGAGGTGAGAGAGAAAATCTGGAGAAAGGAGGACTTCCCCTTGGTTGAGGAGGATTGGGTTAGAGATCATCTAGGCAAACTGGATACGCACAAATCCACGTTCCCCGATGAGATGCACCCACGAGTGCTAAGGGAGCTGGTGGATGTTCTTGCCAAGCCACTCTCCATCATCTTTGAAACGTTGTGGAGGACAGGAGAGGTGCCCAAGGACTGGAGGGAAGCCAACGTCACTCCAGCCTTCAAAAAGGGCAAGAAGGAGGACCCGGGAAACTACAGGCCAGTCAGCCTCACCTCCATCCCCGGAAAGGTGATGGAACAGTTCATCCTGGAGGTCATCTCCAGGCATGCAGAGGAAAAGATGGTTATCAGAAGTAGTCAGCATGGATTCACCAAGGGGAGATCATGCTTGACCAACCTGACAGGCTTCTATGATGGCGTGACTGGTTGGATAGGTGAAGGGAGAGCAGTGGATGTTGTTTACCTCGACTTCAGCAAGGCCTTTGACACTGTCTCCTGTAACATCCGCATAGGTAAGCTTAGGAAGTGTGGGTTAGATGAGTGGACAGTGAGGTGGATCGAGAACTGGCTGAATGGCAGAGCTCAGAGGGTTGCGATCAACGGCGCAGAGCCTGGTTGGAGGCCCATAACTAGCGGTGTTCCCCAGGGTTCTGTACTGGGTCCAGTCCTATTCAATATATTCATCAATGACTGGACGAAGGGATGAAGAGTACCCTCAGCAAGTTTGCTGACGATACTAAGCTGGGAGGAGTGGCTGATACGCCAGAAGGCTGTGCTGCCATCCAGTGAGACCTGGACAGGCTGGAGAGCTGGGCCGAGGGGAGCCAAATGAAATTCAACAAGAGCAAGTGCAAAGTCCTGCACCTGGGGAGGAACAACCACATGCACTGGTACAGGTTGGGGGTTGACCTGCTGGAAAGCAGCTCTGCTGAGAAGGACCTGGGAGTGCTGGTGGTCAGCAAGTTGACCATGAGCCAGCACTGTGCCCTGGTGGCCGAGAAGGCCAACGGGATCCTGGGGTGCATCAAAAGGTGTGGCCAGCAGGTCGAGGGAGGTTATCCTCCCTCTCTACTCTGCCCGCGTGAGGCCACATCTGGAGTACTGTGTGCACTTCTGGGCTCCCCAGTTCAAGAAGAACAGGGAACTGCTGGAGCAAGTCCAGCGGAGAGCCACAAAGGTGATTAGGGGACTGGAGCACCCCTCTTATGAGGAAAGGCTGAGAAACCTGGGTCTGTTCGGCCTAGAGAAGAGAAGACTGAGGGGGGGTCTTGTCAGTGCTTATAAATATCTGAAGGGTGGGCGTCAAGAGGATGAGGCCAGACTCTTTTCAGTGGTGCCCAATGACAGGACAAGGGGCAATGGGCACAAATTGGAACACAGGAAGTTCCAGCTGAACATGAGAAAAACTTTACTGTGAGGGTGACAGAGCACTGGAACAGGCTGCCCAGAGTGGTTCTGGAGTCTCCTTCTCTGGAGATATTCAAAACCTGCCTGGATGCGGTCCTGTGCACCCTGCTCTAGGTGTACCTGCTCAAGCAGGGGGGTTGGACAAGGTGATCTCCAGAGGTCCCTTCCAACCCCTACCATTCTGTGATTCCCCTGTGGGCAAATTACATAGTATTTGGTGGTCTGAATTTCCCTCTGCATGGGCTTGTGTCTGTGTTGAGATCCTCTGAACCGTGCCTCAGTTTGATGCCTTCAGTAGGCATCTTCCTGCTCTTCCAAGTGTCACATGTTTTGCTTGTAGCATAGAAAGGAGGATCCAGAAGCCGAGCCTTCATCCTCAGAAAAGCACCCTCACCACAGAGCTGTCCTCCCTTGCCAGATACACTGACACCAACATTTCCATTCGTGGAACCCAGTTTGTCTTGCAGCAAGGAGAAAAACACACTTTGACTTACAAATTGGGCACATTTAATGGGGAGCAGCAGAGGAGGAGTCATTATTAATAACTACTTGCATAACAATAGCCTTTCTTCCATAGATCTCGCAAAGCTGGGCAAACATGAATTAATTCAACCTTAAACTACCCACATGGGAGGACGCAAAGTATCATTATCCACATGAACAGTTTCTCTGCATGATTTTACTAATTATAGTATAGCACTTAGGTGTTGTTATATGTGCTATATAAGATGGTAAATAACATTTTATAGAGAGGAACAAAGGGCATTTCTTACTCAATCAGACTCTTTTTCCAGCACTCACACTATACTGTCTCCAGCAATAGGGAGAATTATTCCAGCAGCAGGTGGAAGAAATGGGCCATCAATGGGCAACATGGCCAGAGCTATAAATAGGCGAAATGCCTTGCCTAAACCCCGCCGAAGTGGGCCTGTTGAAGAGCTGGATCCAGATAGTAACTCAAGTTGCACACCCTCCACCGTTCCAGAACAGCTTTTGCCTTTCTCTGTTGCTTGGAGGAATCCAATTCTTAATCCTAGCATGACAGTGTAATGCAACCTTCCCAAAAAGGCTGAGCTGTTTCAGTAGCACTGCCTTAAGATGTTACCGGGCTGGTCCAGAGAGGTGTGGGAGCACCCTCTGCTTCATGATACTTTGAGTATTAGGGAAACAGCTACTGCCTCAAAGCCCTGGGGAAGGGGCACTGAAATACTCCCTGCTGCCTGGGAGCCTGTGGGTACTCCTTCCTGGCATCTGAGACTTCTAGCAAGGCCTTTGCTGTCCTTTTTCCCCTGCTAAGCTCATGGAAAAGAGCTGGCTCTAGGTTTTCCTGAGGACAGCCCAGCAACTGGGCATGGCGGTGCCTGAAATAAATATAGTTTTGGAGGAGAGTTCATTTCCCCTGAATTAATGCAGCCTGACACAGAGCGCAGGAGCATGTGCCATCTGGTCAGATCTGCCTTGATTTTGTGAACAAGGGGGAGGGTAACCGATACTTTTATGAACTGCAGTTGCTGTATAGGCGAAAACAGTAACCCCCTAGGTACTGAAAATGTGAGACGCTAATCTGAAATTAAAATGGGAAACGTGCACAGGCCCAGTAAGGTCGTGAAGGTCAAAACCTTGCTCTCTAAGGAAATGAACCTTTTTATCTTGAGAAGCCCTGGGCACAGCAATGTAGTCCATCAATTCGATAGGAGGCGGTGGGGTAGCGTGCTGCTCTTTTATTTCAGAGCCAAGCTTGTTCCCTGTACGTGTAGAGTGTAATGTAATTTCCTGCCTTCATCCCACGACGTATGTGTGTTCTCTGCAGAGATTTCACTCCTATATTACCCGTCCATGCCCCCTGCCCCACCTCGGGCCCTGTTTTGCCATTGCCTTCCAAAGCCGCTGTATATAAATTGGGCCGGAGGGTGTCCCTCTCACTCCTCCTGAGCTAGAGAGCAGGCATCTAATTCCACTCTTGCCTGTAGTCCTGCCGAGCATATAATGAAATGGCCGAATTGTGCCGATTCTCCCAGGGAGGGAGTCCGAAACCGTTCAGCAGTATGTCGTAACACGAGCTGTGATGGTGGGGAACCTGGAGGAGACCCTCATCTCTTTCCTTGCACTGCCCATCGGAGCAGGGCTTGCATGTTCACGAGCGGCGGGTGAGGATTCTGCACAAGCTGCCGGAGAGTTCAAGACAGCCGTGTGTGCCCCACGGCGATGGCTAGGAAGTCACAGTTGGCCGTGACTTTGGTACAGGACGGGCTCTTAAGGCCAGCCGTGCTGGCCTTAATTTAGCAGATAATGGCTGAGTAACCCAGAGGCATGTGTAAGGCAGGAACAGAAAGTGTTTGCCTTGTTTTCCTAACAAAATTGCTCTCTGGCTGAGCGCCTTCCAGATTTTCAGCCATCGTCCTGTAGTACAAAATAGCAATAAGGGCTCTGAAGCTTCTCTGCAGATCAGGCAAGGCAGGCCTGCAGTGCCACGAATAGCAAAGGGGAGAGCAGGGAGGTCGTAAAAAGCTGCTTTCATATGCAGCAAAGCGGTGGGGGAATCTGTCGGGGTGCTGGGTTAGATGCAGGTAATAAGTAATAACCTCCTCTTACCTCCCTGAGGTTTGTAGGGCCTGTGCTGCTCGGAGGTAAAACCTGTGATCCTTTCACATATGCTTGGGATGAAACAGAGTTGTGGGCTAACAGAGCATAACAAAATCAGGGTGCGGGAACAACAGATGTGGTCACTGCATTTCTTCTGGGGGTGTCTGCACACCTGCACGCCCAAAGCCTCTGTCATCCGGGAATCTGTTTCCCCGAAACACAGCCCCGCGCCTCCCACCTGAGCGGGTAATTCAGCTGCTGCAATTAGGTCTTCCCTCACTGTTGTGGGTCCGGCCCCTCGGTGGGCAGCGGTCAGGCGCGCAGAGCCAGCATGCACCACTTCGTGTTGAGGCGAGCGGTGATTCATGGGGAGGTGAGGGCTGCAGGAAGGACAAAAATCAGGAGGCGCGTTTTCTGTGCAGTTAGTTCAAGGAGAATATTGTGGCTCTTCTGGCCAGGAAAGATGCATGGGGAGAGGATGTTTCCTTGCAGTGGCTTGGTTGTCCTTTTTCCCTGATGAAAAGCAGGAGCAGTACCTTGACGCATTCCTCCCGTTTTCAGATGGAGTAAAACCTGCCTGGCTTTTTAGGGGGAGGCACATTACAATGCTTGGGTGAAAGATGTTATGAAAAAGGCTGAAGGTTTATCTGGCCAGCAAAGCCCAGATAAAGGGTCAAGGTTTAGGTTTAATTCGTGACAGGGAGATTCTGGCTCAGAAATTTCCATCCGTTTCATGAGAGCTGAGCTCTGATCATCTGTACAAGGGGCACATTTCAGTAAAGATACTGTATTTATTCCCCACCCCCCAAGCCTTTTCTCTCGGAAAGGAAATATCTCCAAAACCAAGGAACTTTAAACACTTCTTCTCTTTTACCTTTTTTCTTTTGCTCCCAACCTTGTTTTTGTTTCTGGACCAGCTTGCCCGATAAAATCACGCAAAGGTCTTTTATTTATGTTTGGCTAGGAGCTAACCAGATGCCCCAGCCTGAAATAATCACCATCTGTTGATTGTAATCGCAAGACAAAAGCCAAAAGCCTGGAAGGTTTTTTCAGTGATGTATTCAAAGAACTGCAGCTTGACTTTTCTGAACAAAAACAAAAGCTTCTGCTTTGGGTCAGACCTTTTTTTTTTTTTTTTTTAATACCTCCCCACATGCTGAATGCCTATCAATAGCTCCGCTACTCATTCCCTCCTTATCAGGAGCAATTTGGCTTTGCACTTTCTTTTTTTTTTCATTGCTGTCTGAGAAGGTGGCACCATTGCTGTGCCCTGGTGCATTGCGTCCATCCTCTGCAGCTCAGCACTTCAGTGGGGTCCCGTACACAGTGAGTTTCTTCTCTTCCTCTTTTTGTCTCTCTGACATCTTGCCATTCTCACATCAGTCAAAGATGTCTCTGGGGAAGACGGACAATGGCGAATACTGCAGGTGCAGTGAGAATCAATAATTCATTTAATCATAAATTAATAAATGATGATGCTGCTTGGGGAGAAGGGGAGGAAAAGAAAGAACATTAATAAAGTGGTTTCCAGATCAATTCCACAACTCTGAGAGAGTGAAGAAAGGCTCCAGAGGGCCTGAACTTGATAATTGTCAAGGTCTGTAGGATTCCCTCACTACCGTCATTGCTGCTTCTTGGGTTTAATTCAGTGATATGGCTGTTATCTGCCCCCTCTTCTGTGGAACTTGGAGGCTGCAGAACTTTGGTATTTGCAGGACGCAGAGCAAAATGCCTCTGGGTGGGGCAAGTGAGCTGTATAGAAGTTTTTATGCTTGCTGGATAAAAGCATTGCAGATCCTGAAGTGCTTCTGCAGATATTAAGAGGAAGGTAGGTCTCCAGTCCTAGCCCCCAAACAGCTGAGCTTGCTTCTCTGGGATCTATGGGGTGCAACTGAGTATTGTTGCCACTGGGTGACCTGGGAACACTTAATGCTGTGCTGCATCTGGCACTGCCCAAAATATATGGTGGGAAATGCACGTATGCAGCCCATCTGCTTGAGTCTACAGCATATGAAGGCAGGGCAAACCAGGATTTAGCCATCAGAAAATGCAGAATAAATATAATAATAAAGATATTAAGTGTATTAATCTCCAGAAGACACCTCTCAGGCAGGCAATGCCTATTTATTTCAGTAAGTGGACAAAGACTCCAAAAGCCCCTATCACAGCACTCCTTCATCCTGTGGTAATAGGCGTAATGGGTGGACAAATTTGTCACACGAGTTACCACCAAGTAGTGGCACTTCCCAGTACTTTTCTTTCCAGTGTGCTCTGTCCTTCCCTGTGCCTGCAGTAGCGCAGACCTTTCGCAGCAGCTTAGATGAAGGTCCTCAGGGCGGCCAAGCACTATTACTCTTGTTTTCTCTTTCATTGGCTCTTAAGTAACAGACATGGACATCTCCTGACTTGGGGGTTGGATTTGTCTTTTTGAAAATATGTAGGACCCCGAGGATATTCCTCCCTGGATTTAGTGCTCTGTGGGTGTACCTGCAGTTTGGACTGACTTAAATTTTGATGAGAGATAAGAATGTTCATTTTTGTCATTGTCCAGGAGAAGAGGTCAGGTCTGTTTATGCAGCCTGGTAGTGTTTAGAGGAATTCAGAAACTGTGCCCCTCTCCCAGCCCTTCTTGTGGTCAGCAGGCATCTGGAAACATGACCTCCCTAGGGACAGGAGGTCTTCGTTATGTATTTGTATGTCACTGTATTAATAATGGTAATGAATAGTGGGATTAGAGCCTTAGTATCTCTTTTATGTAACTACACGTGTTGCTAATGGTTATGAGATTAGCCAGAGCTGCTGAAACACCCGGCAATGCTGTTTTGCCTCAGCAGTGGTTTGAATTCTGCCCAGTGCTCATATACTGGATAAAGTGTCTGCTTTTCCTAAAAGGAAGGAACAAACCAATGCAACCAAGAGTGCTGCTGGAGCTTGAGAGCTGAAATCTCAGACAGTGCAAAGACTGGGAGAGAGGGAAAGGATTTCCAAACTGTTCTCCCTGGATGCACTCGCAGTACCTGTTTTCTGTGCCCTTTCTTTCCTTTCTGTTGAGTTACTTCTAATTTTCACTGATGCAGAAGCAGAACCAGGCCAACTTATTTCCTGACACAAGGCCTATTTTTTTTTTTCTTTTCTTTCTAGTTCAGTCTCATAACTCCTAGTTATTACCTCCTCCCACTCTGCAGTATTCACATGCATCAAGTATATTTTACAGTTTACTTCCTTGGGGTTTTTCCTTAATAAGCTGTACACATTTAACCCTTCTTACTCTTCTTCATAAATTCTTCCAGGTCTGTTTATCAATCGTCACTGATTTTTTCTAGTTTGCTGCTCATTCATTGCTGATGAGGAAAAACGGATGGAATGAACAAAATTGAATCTTTGGGCTGGTTGTGTTGAAATGGTGCAGAAACTCTTTCCTCCCTCCCTTTGCTGTGATGGGGTGCCCCTCTGTTCACCACCCAAAATCGCAAGAGCCTGTTTTGCTAATAGAGCACATCAAGATTTTTTATTTGCTACTTTCTGTAACCTCAAGTCTCAGAGAACAAAACAGCTTCTATGCTTTCTCCCTTCTGCTGAGTATCTATCTTTCCAAGTATTGCTCTCCAGGAACATTACCTGTATTTTTCTATTTTGTTGGGTTCAGCTTGTGGCTTTGATGAGCCTAGATTCAATCATCTTCTGTGCCACTCATGCTACTCTCTGCTTTAACTTTTGGACCATTGCCCATGCATGCTTAATTTTAAGGAGCTCTGTGCTTGTCGAGGGCCTGTTTCTTTGTCTTCCATTATATGTGCAATTTCTCTGTAGGGCGTCAGCTGCAAATTTCATGGACAGTTAGTGTTGGTTTCTTGTGACACTGGTTTAATAAGACCAACAAGGATGCAAACCCTTTGGCACATCACTTGTCATTTCCCAGTCCAAGAAAACGTATTTTCTTTTGGTACCTCTGGCCAGTTTTTTGATCCATGGACTGTTGGTTCTGGTCAAACTGACACAGTTGGGCAATATCAAATCTTTCAAATTCCTAAAGCTTCAAATTCCCTTTACTGCCTTTCCTCTGGGTGCTAGTTCTGCACGTGTATTAAAAAGCAAAAGACTTTCACTTGTGTATTGCATGTGATTTTGTTCTTTAGATTCTTAATGACCCTTCATATTTGTTTCATTATTTCACTAGGGATAGATATCGACTTGGAATTAAACATTGCCAGCTCTATTCCTTATTGAAAATCTTTATTACGTTTGCTTTTTTGTTGGTTTTGTGGAGCCTCCCTAGCTCAATGTAAATTGTCAGATTATTCATCACTGGGATAATACATTTGTCAATGCCTTGCCATAACAAATTAGGCTCCTGATCCTGCATACATTTATGCAGGTGCTTATATGTATAGATTGCTTAATGTTCAGCCCTGTATTAATTCTGTTGAAGCGAAAACTACTTTTAAAAAATGTCTCTGTCTTTTCTGGATTAAGTTCCAGGATGTCGTTTGCTTTATTTGGTTTGTGGACATATCATTCTTCAAGCTCTTTTTGCTTCTGCCTTTTTTGAAACTTGCTTTTTTCCTCCTTTCTAGTCCAAACTTCCTTTCTTTATTCTTTTGGCTAAGGACAGATTTAAAAAAGCTGCTCAGCCATTTCTGAGCCATTAATTTCATCCTCATCCTCATTTATTAATGAACCTACCTTCTTTCTGGTGCTTCTTCTCCTCCTGATGAATTTGTAAATCCCTTCTTAGTCCCTTCAGTGCCTTAGGCAACATAAATTCATTTGCTTTTCCCCCTTGCCCTTATCTTTTCCCTACAGCCTTAACTGACTCTGTATATTCTTCTTTAGTCACAATCTCCACTGCCATTTGCAGCGCAGGACTTTTTTCTTGTGATTTTCTTAATGAAAAGGCATCAGTAGGAAAACACCGTGCTGTACAGTGCAATAAGATCTAAAGTGTTTCATTTAAAAGTTGTGTGTGGTGGAGCCTTCTCAGGTAGAATTTACGTTAGGAACAGTCACTGTGTGGCAAAGCCAGCATTTTAGTTTAGTGTGTCTTTGGCTTAATTTTTAAAGCTCTCACCATGACTTGAGCAGGGCAAGATGGGCAGCTGAGCAAATGGGAATTCCTCTTCTTTCTGAGGGGTTTCATCCACTATGCTGTGTTGGCTGTTCATTATGAGAGTTGCTCTCCTTCCCTGGTAGGAGATACAGAAAAACCTCCCTTTTTAAGAGGAATTCTTCTAACCTGAAGGGGCGGGGGGGTGGTCTGTGAGCGTTTCAGCCACTTCTTGCTCAGGTGAAGGCAGAGGAGGAAACCTAGACTGACAAAATGAGTGGCTGTAAGAGGGGAGAGGGGGAAGGAGGTCTTTCCATCCTTCCAGGCTCCCCTTCAAGATGGGTTGGCAACACTGCCACGCTTGAAGGCAGGCATGGTCTTTGAGCTCCATCAGCGTGTTAGGCAGGTAGAAATGTCCCATGACCAGCACAGCTGCTGCTAGCAGAGATGGCAAACCTGCCCTTGGGGAGCAAGGCTGGAGACTGACTGGTGGAGGGGTTGCTTCACAAGGTCTGGAAACAAATAAACGTGGAGGCTAAATTTGGAGGCTCATTAAAGAAGACCTATTCAGCCAAGGCTGATCTTGTGACCTGGTAAAATGCCTGTAACTCAGCTCATGTGAATGGGGCTGTGCCACTGATCTGCCCTGTGACCTTGGCCTTTCCTACATTCAGTTTCCCCATCTATAAAATGGAGACAGTGATACAGGGTTGTGGGGGTTTGGCCAACTGCTGACTGCGAAATGCTCCAAGAACCTGGATTGAAACGGCAATATTTCTTTCTTGTAGGGAGTCAGTGTGAAGGTTTCCATGGGGCAGGGCAGGGCAGGAAGAAGTGGGTTGTGTTTAGTGATTCCCACCACCTCTTTTGGGGATGCTGTTACCTACCTTTCTCCCTCTCTTCCTTCCTGCGTGGCTGCCACGGAGAGCAGCTACAGATAAGCAAAGCGTGACGAGGTCACAAGTTCTCAGAATAGTACCAGCCATTGGTTCTTCACCTTCCCACATCACTCTTGGCATCCTTCCACACTTCCTGAAGATGGACAAGTCAGGAATCATGCAAAGTCCTGAGGAGGTGAAAGAAAGCACAAAATACGCTTAAAAATAGAGGTTACCTCCATAAACCCATACTGCCCCCCTTCTCCTGTGCCCTATAGTGTTGTGCTACATGAGGGCAGGGAGTCTGCCACAGCTCTGGTCAGTATGTTGGATGTTTGCTCAGAGGAAATGTCTTTTTGTTTACATGGGGGAGAGAGAAGCTTAGAGAAGAAACCTGGCACACAGCAGTTGGGATTCGGTTAATCTGCTTAGAAATACATTAATCGGAGGATCAGATGCTGTCAACAATACTCTTTCCCCTCACTCTCTTCCCTCTTTCAGTGCCTTCCTCATCACTGGGTCCTACTCCTCACCCTCCTCCATGTGTCCCTCCTCTCCCCTGCTGTGAAAATCAGGGAGTAATGAAGGACAGGGAGATTAAAGCAAAATTAACAAATAAAATGTAAATCCTCGATCTAAATGAAAATTAGAAATGGATCTTCAGCTGTTTATTTGCTTCCCTAAAAATAGCCTTGTACCCCAGCCAAACTGAACGTAGCCAGGATTTCCCTGGAAAGTTCTGGGGAAAATGGGCCGCTCCCAAAAGATGAGCAAATAGTGGAAATAGTGGCTGCCTGCTTCCCCCCCCGACTCCATCCATCTCCCCCCAACTTCCACTGGAGCCTGCAGGAGAAGCTGTGGGGCCACACTGAGTCAGGGCATTGTCATGGCATTATCACGGCGACTGGAGAAAGGACTACTCCAAACCGCCAGCCCTCATTGCCTTCAGCAGGAACTGCGGGTACTCGGCTTCTGGCTAACATCTCTTGTCTAAAGATGGGCATCCGTAATTGTCAGCAGTGACAATTTAGTGGGTGCTCTGATTAAAACTGGAGCCAGGCAGCTGGGATAATAATACGCACAAGGACATTACCTGTATGGGCAGAGAAGCTCTGAAAGAATGTGCCTCTGTTAGTGGCATATTCCTCAACATCTTGTCGCTTTCCTGCCTGGCCTCTGGTGAATTGGAAAAGGGGGCTCAAAGGTGGAATCCTGTGGCTACATGGAGCTGAGGTTGAGGCCAAGTTTGCTGCTCTCTGAGCTCTGTTGTTGTAGAATAACTGTTGTCAGAGGAGTATTTGTTCTACATGCGCTGTCTTCTTCTAACATTTTTGTTTTATTAATTTTTCAAGAAAAGCACAAGAACGAAAAGCATTGCAGTGAACAAGATATCAGTACCAACTGGAGGATAAAGAAAGAGGTAGATAGCTACTGCTTAATGTTTGCTTTGCACGCACAGTGTTTTATATTCGTGGGGTTTGTTCTCAGATGTGCAGCACGCGGTTTGATTCTCTGTTATGAAGGTATCATCATAGGCAATGGAGGATGTGCAGTGTGGCTTACTTAGTTTCAAGGGAAGCCTTTAACTTCAGGGATCTCCTGACCTTTGAGCCATTGTTTTAACAGCATTACAGTTGCATTAATTTTGGAGATTTTGCAATCCCATGTTAATCCAAATGCCATTGAAGTCAATACATAGACACCCGTTGTCTTAAGCTGGGGTTGGTTCAGGTCATTACTCTTCAAATTGTGCTGAGAAAAAGATGGGGATAAAAGGGAGGATACAGCAGTATATCAGAGCTCAGCTTCTTTTTGTGCTTTCATGGGTGAAGTAAAGGCTGGCTAAGAAAAAAATTGGTGGGGGTAAATATTTTTACAGGAGGAATTTTTTTTTGTTGGGGAACAGGAGGCATGAAGGGAATGCAAGGCTGCTGCCTAAGGGTGCAGCAGTACTTGCCCCAAAGGGGAACAACAGTATACTTTGGATGGAGAGTCCTCAGTGCATCTTCCCTTCCACAGGAAGATGTATCCTTGTGCCAGTTCCCCTCCTCTGCTCCCTTCTGCTGGACCACTGCACTGAAGAAAAAGTGAGAACCCACCTCTGGTTCTCTTCAATCTGCTTTAGAGGAAGATCCAGAGGAAACAGTGCCATTCCCCTGTTTATGCATATACATGAGCAGATGCACTCAGCTATTTGAGGACATGTGGACCCCTTTAATGTTGGTGCACCCCATCTCTGCTTGGCATGCCTCCTGTATTCCCCCAGTCACTGGTGCACTGTGACCCAGCTGCCCGGTGACTAAGTGTGGCTGCCAGAGTGGGCAGCAGTGCCTGCTGCCTGTGCCCTGTGGGTCCTTCACAGGCCTCCTTTCCCTAACAAATTTGTAGCGCTGATCTTGTGACCCGTACTACAGCATAAAGCCTTGATGTTCTGGGGCAACAGCTTCAAAACACCTGGGCTTGAGCATTGGCCCTGCAACCAACAAGTGGTCATAAGACTTTCCAGAAGGCCATGTCCAGACGTTGTGCCAGCAAGGCAGAAATGCTGAGTTAGCAAGTTCACAAATTCCTGCATCTTGACTTCGTCCCAGCAAGTGGGAGGTAGAAAGCCAATAAACCTCACAGAGATGTGTGCCTTTGACGGCAGCCCCACGTACATGAACTGCTCTGTTGCTCCTGGGCAGGAGCTGGGGCTCTGATACCTGCTGGATGAGGTTATAGCACTGAATCAGTGCATTTAGGGATTTTTTCTGCCTGGGCAAAGGAGGGTGTTATGGCATTGCTGCATCCATTCCGTTCAGCATGAGTAAGTCAGAGGGAGGACGTTGTAGCACAGATCTCGCTGTGAGCTGCTATCAGGAAAGTACACAATGTCCTTTCCAGCATGGCATCCCTGCTGGTTTTAGCATGCTAGCTGGATTAAACCTAGTATAGACACATGTACTCATGCTGTGTCTTGAGTTTTCCTTTCGCTGAGGACAAATACTTGTGGGTTTGAGGCTAGCCTGTATCTCCAAAATGTTGTGTGGAGCTGGTCCAGGTTTTTCCTTCAGCTGTATGTGTTGATGAAAAATGGCTTTTTTAATCAAAGACTGTTTTTCACAGAAGCTTCCATTACATTCTTGTCTTCATTTCATTTTTTTCTATGGAAAATGGTCAGGGTAGGAGGAGGAAGTTGGACAGGTGGTTTTTAACTTTTTCTGACACAGCTTTCAATCTTCACTGGGAGGAAAAGGGAGAGAAAAGATGACTGGAAAGAAGTCAAGGGAGGAAAGGGAAGGAAACCTTTTTGTTGCTTTTCCATCTAAGTTTGGTTCTGGAAAACTCTTATCTACTTTTCTTCTTGTTTTCCTCTTCATCCCTTTATTTCTTGTGTTCCTTTCTCGTCGTTTCCCTTGTCCCAGGCAGTCACTTTCCTAAGAACATAAATAGCCACAAGTGCTGATATTTGCATAGAAGGTTGGAAAGGAAACTTGCAGGAAAACACAGTGACTCAGGTAGAAATGTAATTGGTATCAGCCCTGTAAGCTAAGCCGGTGACTTCTTCTTGAGCTCTGAAGCTGGTCACCAGTCTGGCAAGCTGCTGAGCCAAGAACTGGTGGATGGCGTTTGTGCTGGTGTCAGCCTGGTAAGCCAAAGCCGGAGAGAGCACCACTCCCCAGCTACTCACACCTTCGTGTAAGCGGGCAAGCTTGGGCAAGCTTGAGCAAGCAGAGCTGCTCCTCCTCTCCTGGAAGAAGCAAGAGATTTCCCCCCTTCTCCTCCTCCCTGCATGTGGAGGAAGGTGGTCTTCTCCTATCAAGTCTGCTGGCTTGAGAAGTGAAGAGGATTTTAAATGGGAATGGTGCCAGACAGGGAGATTTAAGACCTCTTGTCATGCTCCAGTGCTCCCTGCAGGACGTTTTTTATCCATGGTTGTTCTCTGCCCAAGATTAGCAACTGCTTTTTCCGTTCTCTTAATAGCAGTGGCTTTGCTTGGTCTTGCCTCAGGCCCATCTAGCCCCATAACTGGGCTACTGGTTGGAATTTGGATTGCAGCAGATACTCAGAGAAAGAAGATGTTCAAGGAGGTATCTTTTCCATGTACCTCCTCCCTGGAGTGTCATGAAGAGAGAGATGAAGGAAGCGTTGCTTGCCACCAACCTCTCCCCCTGCCCAGGGTGTTGCCACTGGCTTCCTTGCTCATAGCTGAGATCTAAAATGACACAGTTCAGCCTGATGTACTCCATCCCAAGGCTCAACGCTGTAAGTTGGTGTGGATGGTGGATAGTGGGTTGCTGGACTGAGAAAGGGGGTTGGAAGCACCGGGCAGATTGCACCTCCCAGTGTGGCTAAATACAACACATGCACTATTGCTAAGCAAGCTGTAGGTCCCTGGGGTGAAGTGGGCTTCCTACACATCCCTTTTTTTCTGTGGCCTCTTTCACCTCTCCTGGAGCCTGTCCCTGCGGTTGAAGCATGTACAAAGGTAGAGCTACAGAAGCTTGAGAAGAACTTGGGCGTCTTTTTAGGCCAGTGACATGTGGACTGTGGTCTGCAAAACTGAGGTGAGCACTATGTAGGTAAACCGTATTAAATAGTAGCTTTTACAAACTCAGCGGTTTCATGCAGCTGCTCTCCAAAAATCAGATAGTGGATAGTGGGCCAAATGTTCAGGCACCACTAATCTGGTCTGTGTGCTGCTCAGGCAAAGTACCTGGTTAAGGCTCAGTCAGCCCTACACCTTCCCTTTAAAAGCTGTCTGAGGTGGAGTTTTCACAGCCTCCCTGGAGCAATTTGTTTCAGAGCTTTGCTGTTGTCATAGCTAGATAGCTAGTCTGAGATCTCGCTGCAAATTTTGTTGTTAATAAAGATGATCGGTGGGGAAAAGAGAACTATTTTTCTCATGCAAATTAAAAACATACTACATTTATCTTTTAGCATTTTTCTATCTATTTTTCTTCTGTTTCTTTTCTGTCCCTTTGATGTATCTCCCTCTCTCTATCTCATTTCCTACCTTCCTTCCTCCACGATGATCACTTTCTCCTTTCACAGGGGGCAGAAAGAAATGTCTGCCATGTTTTATGGGTTCCCACTTAATCCTGCCTGACCGCCCATTGTTAGAAGGCTCCTTCCCCTCTGGTACCTTTGTGTCTGGTGCAGATGAGTATGGCAGATACCTGCAGAGGGTACTGTGATTTTGGGATGCTTCCCAGCCAACCAGCCAGCGCCTTCGGCCCCATCTCCCTCCTCTCTTAACACAAACAGCTCGTGCTCAGATACTAATGTTATCACTCTATTCTTCTAGCATGATGATGCCTGCAGCTTTCAAATATGTTCATTAATTAAGCCTCCTGGGGTGTATTCCCTGCTGACCACTCTGTGTACGTACATGGACCTGGCGGAGGGGAGGAGAGGGGAGAGGGCATGCCTGGCACTGGAGCATACGCTGTGCATCCTGCCGGTTCACAGGCTCACTGTAACAGTTGGTCATTCCTTAAAGCCTCAGCCCCCTACAGAAGTTGAGAGGGCCTGGGATGCCTTGGAGGGGCAAAGAGATGCAATCGGGTTTGACAGGATTTGCACTGCAAATTAAGTGCTGAGTGTTAACGTTTGACACTCCAGCTCCATGGAGCTTTTGGGTAGCCCCTCACATAGAAATCTGTCAGAAAGCCAAGCATCCAGAAAGCAGGGGGGAAACCACCCTGCCACCTCCTGTTTTTCGCTTCTCGGAGGATGCAAAACACTGAATCGGTGCTGCATGGCCTTGTCAGCTCCAGTGAGCACCCCGACTCCATTGCCCTGGGGAGGAAGGTGCTGTCATGCCAGGGAGCTTGCGTGCTGCCACCCCCCATCCTACATCCCCATGTTTGCTGTCTCACCGGCACAGGGCTGGAGGTATGGCCTGCAAAGTGAGCGCAGGTCCTGGGGAGTGAAGATCCATGTGATGCCCTTCAACTCGGGGGCATGATTTTTCCTCTCAGCCCCTTCCTGCGGTTCTCACAGCCATGGCCAGCTCCACTGTTGCAGTGGTGGGCACGACGACACTGCTTTGAACCATGTCCTCTTGGGTCTCATTGGTGGGGGGCAATATTGGCATTGGAGAGGAGATTTGTGAGGGTCACTGACAGGCCTGCAGGAAAGAGGGTAGGTGTGTGGATGCCCAAGGCTCTGCTCTCTCTGCGAGGGAAGTGCTGAACTGCTAGTCATCATTTTAGATGTAATGGGGGTGTGGAGACAGGAACACCATTCCTCTTGATCAATTAAAAGAAAAAGTATGAACCAAACCCATTTAATTACTTTGAGCCAGGGATGTTCATGCCAAAAGACTAATGGAAGCTTGTTTTCATTTGTTAGACTTCCACTCTCCAAATGTAGCTGTATTTTCTTCATCTGTCCTCTGTGATTATGGATTGTTGCTGCATGTGCTCTCTGAAGCGATGCTGTCTTCCAGCCTAGCAGAAGTGCTTTCCTCCACTGCTGTATCTTCCTGCTTCCTAGAGCTTGGAAAAGACTTTAACATTTTGTGACATGAGTGTAGAAATACATATCAGTAGGTCCTATGATAATGAGAGCTGGGCAAGCAGTTATAAAAAGCTGTTCCTTTGATGAAAGTCATCCCTGGATGGGCAGCAGCCTTGTGCCAGTCTCAGTACAGCACAGCGTCCCACAATACCACCTTGTCATTAGAGCTGAATTCCTTCCCTGTGGCCTCTGTTTACTGTGAACATAAATAGCATCCCTGTGGCAGCCTCAAAAAACAGTTCCTTCTGAGCTTCTGTTGTTCTAGGTTTTATCGAATGTAGTGCTGGTCTTTCTCAAACTCTTGGTTCCTCCTGCTCAAAGACTATTCTTGTTCTGCTGTACTGTTATTTAGCCATTCCACATCCTGCTTAGAGATAGCCAGAATGTCTGTGGAGATACGGCGCTCTTGCAGAAGCATCAAGCGGGCAGCCTTTCCATCTGTCTCTGTGGGGTATGTCTTTTAAGCCATGCCGATTTAACGCCACAATCTCTCTCTGGCTGGCCATCAAGTGTATATAGTTGAGTTTATTCCTCTCTGCTTTTCAAGAAATGTTTTTCCCAGGGTCATATTCTAGCTTGCAATCTATTGCATTGAGTATTTATTACTTTCAACCTGTATGTAGACCTCGGAATATGGCTTTTGCTCCTTCCATCAGTCTCTCTGCTTGTTTACCTGCCTTCCCTCAATACCATGTGCCCAAGCAGCACAAAGCGCTGGTGGGGTGAGGGGGCACTGCTCCACTTCACAGCCAGGCAAATGGAGGCAGGGAGTGAGGCTGCAGTCAGATGTACTGCCCTGACTGCTGCTGAGGTGGATGGAGAGGTCAGAGGCTGTCCCTGCTCCCCTTCCCCTGCCAGAGGTTACTGTCAGTTCAGGTTGCCAGCATGGCTACCTGCATTCTTGCTCTTTAACCTGATCCTCTTAGTGTGACCTACGGTAGAAAAAAATTTGCTCTTACCCGCTAATGAGGATCTTTTTGCCAGAGCCGTGTGGGAGACCTATTACACCAGCAGTTATGCTGGCAGATCTGAGGGAGAGAAGGTGGGAAGAGGAGCGGGAGGGATGCTTGCTTGCACCCCTGGGAGCACCCAGCCAAAGGAGCAGGTCTGGTCTCAGCATAAGTGACTACCCCTCTTCCCCCAGCAAGTCCAAAGTGCAGAGGATTCAAACCCACATACAGATTTCTCGGAGGTAGACCAGGCCTTAGTGTAGTAAATTTTAGCCTTCTGACTTTAGGCTTGTTTATCTTAGCTGTTTTTTATGGAGCCCAAGAAGTAGCCTGCAACCCCTGAAAGGTCTGTGCATCGGAGGCTGGAAGCCCGTCCTCCACCAGCCGAAACAATCTTCATGTTTACATGAGTGTGTGCAGCAGCCTCTCCCCCATGTCATCATCTTTGAACAGGGGAGAGCTGGTGTGAGCACTCGCAGAAGGCAAGGAAACCAGGTCGGGTGAATACTGTCGAAGCAAATTCAGGCTTATTATTCAAACAGATGTTCATGAATATATTTTGCCATACTTGCAGAGTCTTAATTGTAATATGACTTGATGGGCACATGAGTTTAAAAGTGAAAGACTGAATTTATGGAAGGAGAGATGATCTGGGAGATGAACTACCAAGCTGAGCTCTGGAGAGTGAGGGTCCACGTCTAGCTCTGCACAAGCGTGGGCAAGTCACCTGGGCTTATTGCTCCTTGTCTCCCCTGGGTCCCAGGGGCACTCAGATCCTGCTGGGGGACCACATCTGCATCCTGAGCAGGGCTGTTTGTGTGCTGGATTGCATGTTCATTCATAATTGTTGCTTTCCTTACTTTCCACTCATGGCAAATATAAGTGGAGATTTGCCACCTTTTTTCTCTCCCGCCTATCACTTCCTTGTCCCTGAGACAAGGGCTCTCCTCCACCCCTCTTCTGTTTTCTCAGCTTCCATGGGAAGCTGTCTAAACCTTTCCTGGTGGGACCCCTCCTGCAAAGCCAGGTCTCTGTGAAGTTTTGGTAATACAATGACTTCACTGCCTGCTGAACAAGAGGAGAATCTGGGAAAGAAGCCAAAGCGTGATTCTACGACAGAGATTATTATTATTGCTATTAGCGAATATGGCAGGAAAAGTTATGATAAACAAGGGAGAGATAAGTGCGATTTGTACATGTTTAATCTCTTCTGTGTGGTTTTTTTCTTTTCTTTCTTTTCCTCCCTGATGACAAGTACTGCTTTAAAGCTAGGGACAGATTGCATCCTTTTTGGCTGGAGTCCGGCGACATCGGGGTTGCCCACTGTGTTGTGCAGCACAGCGTACTCGGTCTCACACAGTACCTTTTGCGCAGCAGGCAGCAGTTTCGACTGCAGATGAGAGGTCCTCTGCTTCGACGGCATCTGGAGGGTCAGAGAGGCATCAGCACGTCCCCAAGGAGAACACCCCCTCCCGGAGTTGTGCTCGCTGCCTGTGCAGCTTCCTTGCCTGGGAGGTGCGTGGGCAGGGCTCGCCTCGGCTGGTGTGGTGGTTCATCTGGCGCAGACCCAGCTGGCTGCAGGTGAGGGCAGCCTCCTGGGGGTGGTCTCAGGCAGAGGATTTGGAAGGGAACAAGCCTGTGAGTGCAGGAAAGGGGGTAGGAGAGAGGCTGCTTCGTGATGGTAACCGCTAGCACAACTGTGCTGAGTTGGCTGTTAAAAACATTGATGCTTAAAAAGAAAGTTTTACCCCTTATGGTGAATGACGTGGTACCACAGACTCTAGAGATGGAAACCTCCTGCTCAGCCTACTGCAGCATTGTAAGACTGCAGCTGGTAAGAGAGCAAATGGCTCCAAAAATACTTGTAAAAACCGCAACATCTCTGCACATGCTGCCTGGACCCTCGGTCCCTCCTCCCCAGGCAAACAAAAAGGCAGCACAAAAAAGTAAGTAAAATTGAGGGCTCAGCCTTGTGCTCCATGTTTCTAAATGAGAATCTTTGTAGCAAGGTGGCACAGAACAGTTTGGGAACAATTCTTCCTTCCACGATGCAAAATATTTTGCTGAGTCCTATGAAAAAGGTCCTCTGCCACAGTGAGTTGTGGCAGCCCGGACCACATCAGGCACAGACGGTTCTCTCCTTGGGCTGTGCATCCCACATGACTTTGTTAAGACTGGGGGTGTTTGCGGGCACCAGCAAGCTCAACACTGGGGCTGAGCTGCAGAATTCAGTGCGAGTCCTCCCCAGCATTGCCAAGGCACTCGGACGAAGGTTGAGGCCAGTGGTGTTTTTGATGCCTGTGGATAGGATCTGGTTTCAAAAAGGCCTCACTGGGCAAGTTGAGTCAAGCCGCAACCTTGCACCACTGCTAACCCCTGCTAAACAGGGGAGTGCTGTTTGGAAGTGCGCTGCTTGTTACCACTGGCTCCAGGTTTGCTCCCCAGGACCACGGAGTGAGTAGCAGCACTCTGAAATGGAACCCGGAGATGCCCAGAGTGAGCCTTTCCCAGCTCTTGGGAACCACAGCAAGGCTTCTCTGAGCTTAAAGGATAAACGAGGAAAGCAGTGAGTACCTGCTCTTGGCTTCAAGAGAAAGGAAAGAGCTTGGAGAGACTTCTTTATGCAGAATAGCACTGATCCGGGCTTTTAAAAATGCAATGGACTTGTAAGTGTTCCAAACTGTGAGATTTTTGAATGAATTTTTAATCCAGGGTTTAACATTAAAGATTAACATGTGTGTTCTGAACTTCAAAAAGGGAATTTACCCCTGAAAGGCTAAGACTTCCTCCAGTGGCTTCTTATGGTTTTGTTCTGTTTTACTTTTTTTTTCCCTCTGGGTGCATTAAAACAAAAAACAAAGGAAAAGGAAAACCCAGCATCCAGGCTGTGCTTGGGGAATTTTCAACTTGTTGTTAAACCAGTGTCCAATCGGGCTCTTTCATATTAATGCTGCTCTGTGTGCTCTTAGACTTGGCAGGAGTGACAACATCTGTGTGAAAAACTGAGCCAGCTGTGCAGAAAAAAATCTTTCTTAGTTCAGAGCAGTTGTGTACTTTGCTGCTTGAGCATAAGCAGCTTCTTGCATCTGTTATGGAAGGAAAATTTGCAAAGTGTTTTCCTGAGACTCTAACCCTAAAAGACAAGGGAACCCTGTAGCAGGGTTTGCAAAAGTTAGCAGCTCTTGTAAAAGGGAATTTAGGATGTCAGGGGAAGGGAAGAAGAGAGGGCAAGCATAAAATCAGACAGAACTGTGAGTCTTGGTCACCCAGAGTTAACTCTCAGGACTTGGCATCAGCGAAGACGGTGGTAAAGAGGGAGGCACGTTGTCATGTATAACAGCAGCAGCAGCAGCTGCATTCACAAAGCTTCTTTCCTGCATTTCAAGCATGTTATGATGATACTCTATGTTTTTTTGAAAACCTCCTTAAGAGGTTTGAAGCATTTTGTGAGCATCTGACTCTGCCTTGAGGGTAGTGCTGTGTGCCTCCCAGCCTGGGGCGCTTTGGGGCAAAAAGCGTTTGCTCTTACTATCACGTTGGCCTCCAGCAGAGCTGAACATAGTGAACCTTCTTGGTTATTTTTTTTCTCATTGATAAGAAATGTGTGTGTTAATTCGAAATCAATATGAATACTTGGCATGGTGGTGGAGAGCACGATTAATTGGGAGAGCAAGGCCCATGAATCAGGTGCCGAAGTCCTATTCTTGTCTCGCCATTGACCTGCTGCATGGTGTTCAGGTGAGTTATACCCTCTCTCCATCTTGGTTTTCCTCACTGCAAAATGGAGACTCTCTGCATTGCCCCAGTACCTTACCTGCTATCATATTTTAGAGCTACTGGTGCAACTTTCTGCACTTGAGCTTTTCCAGCATGATGCTGGGTACCCGACTAGAGAGCAGGAGGACTGGGACCAGCTGGTGATGAGGATGCTCAGCATTTGTGAAAAGTCAGGCCCAGTGATCTCAGCTTGGACGCTTAGAGCTGCAGATGCCTCGACCCTGGGTACACTGTGAGCAGGGAGAACCTCCCAGAATTAGGACTTGTTTCCCTTTGCACCCTGTGCTGGCACGGACCCGCATGTCAAAAGGGCATGCAGCAGATGGACAGCAGATTTGCATTAATCTGGCTGTGCACATTTTATGTATTGGTCCTGCTTCCATCATGCAATGTGGGTATGATTAGCCCAAATGGCTGGAGAGCGAGGAATTTATTTATAGTCAGCAACATTCACAGCAAAACTTTGGGTTTCGGGACAGGGAGGTGGGGAAGACAGAGCTTCCTGAGGACAGGGAGCTGGGAGCGAGTCTCATTCGGGGAAAGGACAGCAAAGTGCTTAAATAGATGTTTTCCTGTGGCACATGTGTGGAAGTGTCTGCGCCTGATGCTGGCCACTTGAGCAATATCGGGACCAAACTTCACACAGAAACACCTACAGCTCCTGAAGTCTGAGTGTTTCCATGTGAAGGTTAGGCTGGAATTGTTCATAGCTAAAGCTGGTAATGAACTGGTCATCTATTCCAGGGAAGTCCTAATGTGTCCCCTCTGTTTCGTTTCACATCACAGTGAGAGTCCAGATTTTTTAGTGGATGGAACAAAAATCAGGGGAAATTTCCATTGGGAAAAGATACTGTTCACATGATGTTGAAAGGCCATAGCATATTGTGTGTGTGTATAACACTGTACCATTACTGAATAAAATTATATGAAGTCAGAATCTGTGTAATATCTAAATTTATGGTAAAAGTTTAAATGGATTGAAATAAAGTGTTTTACCTTATTGAACTGAAGTGTGCCAATATTACCATAAATAAATGGGAAAGTCAAAGCAATTCATTTTGACTTCACTCACTGAAAATGTCATCAAAGTTGATATTCTTACAACCTGTTTTGATTTTAATGAAAACTCTTTTTTTTTTCCCAGTGGAAAATTGTCCTTTTACAACCTCTTTCAGACAGCTCAACTCATAATCTGAAACATTCAATTACTGACCTGACATTTGCCAGATCAGAAGATAAATTTGGGTTTTCCTTTCTTTTCAATTTAAATGAAAAAGACCCTGCCTTTTTTTGTTTCTTTTCTGTTTGTTTGTTTTTAATAATTTTAATAATTTTACATCCGAAGGAGTTTGGGATTAACAAAGTTTAAGATATGGAAGTCCAATGTCTTTGAAGATACCCATGAAAGCTAGTTTCAATCTGACTGCTTTTGGAGACTGAAAATTACGCTTTTATGCTTTTATCAGGCTTGTTTTGAGCACCATGTATGAGACATGGAAGTTTCACTGTGATTATGCACGTTCTTACTTGAAGGCTGTCTCTCATACCAGCGGGCCACAGGAGTTCTGTTATCAAAATGGATGCAAAATGTGATTAGAACTTTAAGCCCTGAATTGGCAAGATACTTAAACGTGCTTAATTTTTAAATATCAAGTGTATTTCAGGTGACTTAACTACCTTTAGTGGAATTGCTAGGACATATCAAATCAGCCTGGGCATCAGTGTCTGGCTGAGCGGCTGTGGGCACTCTGCTGGCCATGCAGGCGGCAGTGTATGTCAAGTAGGATTCACAGCCGAGTCACAGAGCAGGAAAATAGTTAGGGGAGCTCAAAGGCACAGTGAACACCAAACATCTGCCAAATATCCTTTGACTTGCAAAGCTTGTGTACTCCATAGGATGAGAGCATTTCATACACGAGACACAAAACTGGGGTGGAAGGCAGATAGTCAACTTGTTGGCATTGCCTCAGCCAAAAGTTGTGGGTTGCTGGACCAGATCCTTTAAGAATCTGATACTCATCCTGGTGACAGTCCTTCCTGACTTCAAGGAGAATGGGATCAGCCTATAAATGAAAACTTTTCTTCTCAGAAATGGCTAGTTTCTATCTCCTCAGGGATTGCTTTTATTTTAAATTATTTAATTTTATTTTGTTTTGTCTTAGGTATCCCTTTGTTGAGGGAGCAGCCCATCATAACCCCCATAGGCCATCATAACCAACCATGGGGTGATGATGGTGCTGGAATATCCTGGTAATGGGGGAAGGCAGGTAAGGTGGGTAGCCCAGGAAGCATTGGGGGACCTCCCCTGCATTTGGCTGGGACACATGGGGCCATTTCTTGGGGAGTAATTTCCTACTCCCAGGCCCCACTGTTCATGGTCCCCTGCACTTCCTTAACCCTAATCCCAGCTTCCATGCTGCTGCTGCAGCCCCACATTCCTCTCCCCTAACCTCTGCTTCCTGGGGCTGCCCTCAGCCCCTCTCCAGCCTGATCTAGGTCTGGCCCAGCCTTTGCTCTCCCACTTGCAGGGAAGCTTTCTCATGTAGGGAGTTCCAGCTCCTTGGAGTCCTCATTGCTGACCCAAGCCCTGCCATGGCCTCAGTGGCTTTGTGTCATATGCGCACCCCTGCGTGCATGGGTACACTCCTGTTTGTGGTGGAGCCCATCAACATCTGGGTGGGTGGATGCATCATGTTCCTGTTATCTTGCTGCCTCGTCATTTCTGGAAGATGCAGCAGCACCAACAAGACCTGGGTTTCATGTGGCCACCTGAGGTTCCTGGAGGACTTCCAGAGGATGTCAGTGGTGTCTGCAGGGAGGGAGCCATGCAGCAGTGTGTCCCTCCATCTTCACCCAGCCTGTGCCTAACAGGGCAAGCACTGGCCCTTTTCTGTCCATCACCCTCTGCTCTTCCTCCGTTTGGGGGAGGATGGACATAGCTCTTAGTGTTTTGGGTAAAAGTAGTTGAACTGTAGTTGAACTGTAGATTGGGACTATATGCACTGGAGTTAGACCTAATGATGGTTGTGTCAGGGTAGGTGAAAAAGCTACTCAGTTGTGAGTTTGCAGTCTGTGTTTCAATGACATTTTTCCTGTAATGGGGGCAGGAGGTGGAGGGATATGCAGAATGCATATCTCTCGATGCATTTTGTGTTAAAGTGTTAAAAATCACTAATAAGCCGGTTCTCCTTCCCCCATTCCCACCTCTTTTCCCATGCAGCTGCACCCTGAGCTCCTTCCTCTCCCCACCACACACACGTCGTATATTCTGGCCTGCCCACGCATTCATCCTCCCTTCCCCCATGCCAGCTCCCCTTACTGGGCTTTAATCTTATTCCTTATGGGCTCTGTCCTTCCCACTTAATATACCATCGAACATATTTAAACCTCAGGTTGTTTTCCTTTATTAAGCAGTTTATCACTATGTTGCACTTTTTTTTTTTTTTTAACCAGGAGAGAAGGAAGAAATTTATTCTTTTGACCATAAATCATTTACAAAGCTGCTGGGCCGTTAATGTATTTTTTATGGCTCGGCAAACAGAAAATAGGAGTGAGTGTCTTAGTAGAGCTTTGCTGACCTGTTTTGATTTCAGCTTCCTAACCCTAACTCTAACTCTCTGTTCCCCAGTCTTGGGAGCAGATACACTTCTCTTGCAGAGGCACTAGCAGATACCTTCTCCTGAAGGAGGCAACTTTGCTGTGTCAGCAATGTCACATGCTGTTGCCAGCACTTGGCACTGATCCACAGCGCGACACATCTCTGCTGACTGGGCTGTGCTGGGAGAATACTAGCAAAGAAATGGGATGGGCGGGGGGGAACTCGAGGCTATTTTTGCTTTTAGGTCCTGGGAAGAGCTCTAATTAGACTCCTGCTCTGCGGTAAGCAAGTTGCATAGAGCTCTCATCTCATCCCATGCAGCCTCATCCTGTACTTTGCATGTTGTGGGCTCAGCTGGCCTCAGGTGTGGTTACAGATATCCATGGGCATGCTTGAGGATCCTTTCAGAGGCAGTGGCTGGCTATGGTGGTGCTTCCCAAATATTAAGAGCTGGCTCCTGCAAGGTTTTGCAACCTGCTTCAGGAAAATGAAGCCAACGTATGCCTTCGCTGCTCTCAGTCAACTCTGTGCCTTTTCCTTCTTTTAGGAAACATAGATACAAATCTTTGCTGTAAAAGGTACATTTTCCTTTCTGATGTGCTGTGACAAGCAGTGAGATAATTAAGAGGAGGGATGTGGGATGTTTGTGTTGGCATCTGAGCTAGATGAATGGGAAAGTCCGCAGCTCTGAACTGTTGTTGCAGGCTCTTTGCAAACTCAAGCTGAGCTTCCCACCTTAAATGTGCTTGCATGACTGATAAGCTTTCATTCCCAAGTCACTTCAACTAAAGTAACTGGCCATGGTCGTTTAAAATGTTCCCACCCCTAGACATTCATTACTGTTGGATGATGCCGCCACTGTAGCAGTGAGCAGAACAGGACAGCGTGTCTGCAATGCAGCTTTCCCCTTTCACAGCAAAGCAAGTTAGCCTGTCCTTACACCTTCCTCAGCAGGTTATGCTAATTAATGCCTGGCTGTGAGATGGAGGCACAGCTTCCTTTCTGCTTTTGCTGGTTTGGGGGCAATAACCTTGTGCTGAGCGACAAGGCAAACAGTAGAGGATGACAACATCTTAAGTTACTGCAGCAGGATTCCCCAGAGCTGATCTATCACAGGACTAGGGGTCAAGGAGGAGGGACTGTGTTTGCCAGTCTCAGCTTTGTAGAAGGCAAAGAATAGGGAGATACCTTTCTGTGTCCAGCTAAACTTTCACTTTCCTCCTTGCCCGTGCCTGTGATTTGGTGCTTCAAGCATCTCTGGAGGACCTTAGGAGGGAAAGAAATGACTGGCACCCTGTTGCAAGGACACCCCACCCTGTTTGTACCTTGAGTATGCTGCCTCATTGCAGCCTTCAGCCATCTTCTGTAGACAGATTTGCCCACCTGACTCCTAGGGAGATAAGTCATTGATGACTCCGATGCTGGGCACAGCCAGGAATGGGCAAACCTGACACCAAATGGTCCCACAGAGTGGGCTGAATTAGACTTACCCACCCCTCCCCTCTTTCAATTCAGGGGAGCAATGAGTGAGCACTTGAGTGAGTTCCTGATCCCCTCTAGGTCCCCTCTGTTCTTGCTCATCTGCTAAAGCAAAAAATTCCCCAACCTCAGTAGTGCAGCTGCTCCTTGAGTCCTCTGCAAATGCTGTGAATTTGAGACTGCCAGCTCAGATCGCAGCAGTCTCTGTTTCCAGCCAATGCCGCATGCATCGATGGGAAGTGTTAAACTTTCCATAATGTACCTAATTGTGCAACACTATACCATGGAGAGGGAATTAACGCATGTCCCAGAGCACAGTGATTGATTAGTTTTATCCTAGCTAATGTCATTGTGGATGCTATTTTTGTTCCTATCAATGTCCCTTCCTATTTTTATAATCTTGCTATAATACGATGTGGTTGTTCTTTTATCTCTAACTTGCATGCATACTGCATCCGAGGCAGCAGAGATGCAAGGCAACCATCCCAGCTAGCAGGAGCTGTGAAGAAGGCAGCTCTCCTGGCAGGTCCAGCCAGGCTGGATAGAGACACAGAAGAGAAGCCAGTACTGGGAGCACAGCAGGAGTCCACAAGTGGAAAGGACCATTTGGGTCCCTGACCCTGCTATCACCAGGGCATCTGTAAACCAGATTTGGGGTTTTGTTCCCACTTTATACATGTTAGCAAGCTGCTCTAACACTATGCTCTTCTCACAGTTCAAAAACCTCTTTTGCATTTCAAGACTGTGGCTAATTAAACACAAGCATTAAGATCTGTTGGAAGAGCGCCGTTCAGGTTACACAGAGAGCTTAACATAATGTGATCCCTGCTACATGGAGAGCACAGCCCCTCTCGATTTCCCTAGCAGGTTTGAATGCTCAGCAGTTCAGCATATCAAACCCTTGAGGTCTAAACCTGAGCAAATGAGGATCTCACACTAATAGGGACCCTCTGAGGATACCTGGAGCTGACTGACTTGCTCAGCAGGACCCAGGAAGTCTGTGCCAGAAATGGAGAAGGAATCAAATTCCTCAGTGTGTTATGAGAGCCCTTTTTCTACCCCTGCAAGGGCTAGTCCAGCTCCTCTGACAAGGACATGGGAGGGAACTGACACCAGTCTTGAAGTATGTATAGCCGAAAGCTTTCCTGCCTTTTTTTGGTCTTAAAGCCCAGTTTTCATCCCCCCTACGGCTGCAGGTTGGGGAGGTCAGGGGCAAGGAGATGTGCATCATGTCATCTCAATCAAACAGTTGTTTGAAATCATCCTTACAGTTGGCCTGCAGAGAGAGACCTATTTCTAAAAGGGAGGATGGCAGGGGTGGTAGTGACCGCTATTCACCAGGCTAACAGCTGAGGCCAGAGCAGAGTGGGTCAGCAGGAAGTTTCACTGTTAACTTTCTGTCTAGTACAGATGAGGTTATAAAAGGGAGACGGGTCAGTGTCATGAGCACAGATTTACAGGTAGCCAATGTCCCTGATCAGCTGGTCTAGTTCTTGGCAAGGAACACCGCAGGGCTCGAGTTCAAGACCCTCACATTGTATTTTCTCCCTGGATTAGCGTCTCCTAGCCTGCGTATCCTACAGGGTGGGCAGCAATCCTGAGGTTGCTCTTACTGTGGTAAAATGGATCTATTTACTTGGGAGGCTCTGTGCTGGAGGAATGACTAGATACCACCAGTTGTGTCTGATGATTTCTCCAGGGATAAAGGTGCTTTGAGGTTAAATTGGCTTTTGACCTGCATTTAACAGAGAGAGTAACAGTGTATACACCTCAGAGGAAAAGTTAGCACCAGTGTAGGTTTAACACCTGTCTTACAGAGATCTTGCTCTAAAACCATGCTAAATGTGATAGTTTTCCTGCTGTTTGTTCCAGTCTGTCCTGCAGAGCCAGCAAAGATAGGAAGGAAAGAGTTAGAAATTATTTTGCCTTATACACTGTCAGGTTACTATCCCACTGCTAGACCTGTGAGCCAGAAAGAGCCAGCATGAGCCTTATTTTGGGATATTGTCCCTGTTCAAATAAAGGGAATGGGCTTACTCCCAATAAATTCTCAGTCTGGTGTCTGAGATATTCAAAGTTTGATGCAGCCGTTTCAGAGAACAAAATGGCCAAACTCTGTCCAATTGCAGCTTCTTTTTTTAGCTCTGAGCTATGTACTTGCCCATCATTATGATGGGGATAGTGCAGAAAGAGCTGGACAAGGCGAGGGCAAGGGACAAGGTTGGCAAGTGTGACTTGCATGGCTGGGTTGCAGAGGGAAGGGCAGCGGCCCAGAGGCACCACGGGTGAGAGCTCTGGGAATTACAAGAAAGCAGGGGCTGCTGAGTACTGGACCAGACTGCTAAGCTGTGCTGCACAGTACAGACATTGTCTGGGACTTTAAAGACTGAATTAGACAAACGTCTGTTGGGAGTGGCTTAGGCAGTGTTGATGGTGTCTTGAGGAGGAGCTATGCTAGAAAGTCTCTGTTCCTCTTTTCTGACAGAAGCATGGCATTTTCTTGGGTGTCCTCAGTATGCCCCGCAGGCTCTCTGGGAAGGGAAGGTTCCCTGTAGCACCTGTATAACATGTGCCCACAAACTGGGGCACAGAGGCAATCACCCTGCGGGCATCTCTGGACCAAAGTTTGCCTTCTCCTTGCTGTGAGCTGGCAGAAGGGCTATAGTGTGGTAGAGCCCTCCCTTCTCACCATTGCTCCCAGTGCCCAGTATAATTGTTCCAAGAAGGTCTCTACCAAGCATCCTCCCCAGGAAAGTTTGTGCTAGGGCACATTGGCCGCAGGGTACAGTCTACTATGACAGTGTGCATCTGTCCCAGATGCCTGCCCTGCAGAATGACTTCGGAGGCTGGTAGAATTTCCATAGTAAACTGGAAATAATTCAGCCTAGCTGGGCATTAACTCAGACCTGTGCTCCACTGGAGTGCTTGGTGATGCTGGTTCCACAAGCAGGGTGGAGTTTACTGCAAGCTGCCCCCAGACACTAGGCTGGGTAAATACTGCTTTTGGTTAGATTCTGAACTAGCAAGTGTAGCACATCTAGAATGATAAGAGGATACTCAGTCCCTGATGAGAATGGGCAAGACCAGTGTTCAGACAGCTTGTTGAGCAGCCTGTTTGGATGCTGTCATATCATGCTGGATAACTTCAATGTTACCAGTTTTTGCAACTGCAAGTCAGGCTCCTTCAGGAGCTTTTGAATGGTTGCTGCACTAGCAGGTCCTGTGGCAGAAGTACTCCCTGCATCTGTTACTGTCTCCTCCAGCTGTGAGTCACTCCTTCCTGGGCTGTAGGTTTTGCTGCTGCTTAGTGTGTTGAGTCGGCAATGTACTTCAGCTCATTTGGGGTGGGAGACATTTCTCTTTTTTAGCACAGAAGCCAGCTTTGGTCCCAGACTCAGAGAAGTGAGGCACGCCAAAGGCACAGTGACTTGTGTTTTCTTTTCATCTCAGGAAAAAGACTGCTCTGCAGTTTCTCCCTCCGTTGCCTGCAGTTGCCAGATCGAACATTGTGTTACTACCCTGTTTCTGAAACTTTTGAGTGACCTCATCTTTGCCTCTCTAACGAGGGACCCAAAATGTCATACTGCCAAAGGCATCTTCCCCAGCACATGGCAATAGGATTGCTAATTACAGTGGGATGGGGGGAGCCATTCCCTGGGTCTCAGATGCAAGGTGATACAGCTTGAAGCTTTATTCTCAGTTTCCCCCCAGCCACACACATTTCTGCATGTTTTCCCTGGAGGTCTGGAGATGCAGAATGCACGCAGCTGGGGTTTTTTTAATCCCTTTCACACCTCCCTCCCTCCTTTCTCCCCTGGCAATTTGCTTCCCTGGCTTGCCAGCACTGCAGAGTGAACCTGTACCCTGGCCTCTGCATATGCAAAGTCATGCTAGCCCAGCCTCCCACGCTGTTGAGTATGAGGAGGTTGCTGCTAGCAGGTGCCAAATCCTGCTGACTTGCCAACAGTTCTTGGGGGTACTTGCAAAGTAGAGAGTGTCCTCCAGAAGGTGAGGCAGGGCAGGAGCTTCACTTTCATGGTATGAATGATCCCCCAAAAAAACTTCTATTTTTCGGTGGTCCTGGGAGATCAACACTCCTAAGCTAAATACAGTGGCGGAAGACCCTCTCTGTGCACTATACTGCAACCCAGCCAGTGATATCCAGATATTTTGCTGAGCATGGTTGCCTCTGAAAACCAGGTGCTGGGGATGATCCAGCAGTAGAGGAGGACGTGCCCTTAGCACAACTTCAACAGCATGACCACAGTGCTTCCTGAAGGCACAACCTCTGCGTCCTCTGAGGCCCTTGTGGTCTGTGACCATCTGCCATCATGGTAATATGGACTGGTGATTGTGCACCAGCTGTTCTTGTTATAATCTGGCCTATTGATGTGAAGTGATGGCGGTGGAAGTCCTCATTTCACTGACAGGACTGTCAGCCGAGGTGATTTGCTGGTCTTGCTGGTGATCTCTGGCAGAGAGGTGTGGCAGTGGGCAGGAGCTGAGAACATTTTCAGTCAACTTAGTCTGAGTCAAAATGCTAAGACGTGCCCATGTCTTTCAGCTTTACTGCATCTGGTATATTCGGAAGCCTCTCAGGCTTGCAACCCTTGTAGGGCAGCTAGCAAACATGTGGCAGCAGCTGCCTCCTCCTCATACCCAGCAGGGAGGCAAATGCTGATTGTGGGACTGGGCCCTACATGCTTGTGTCATGCTGTATGAACAATTTACATGGACTCCTTCATGGATGCAGGGGAGGGAGTTGAGTGTGCTACTTGCAAAAGCAGTAGTGACCCATCAAAAATGAAATCAGAGTGATCTTTTGCCAGAATAATTACTTGGTCCTGGAAATATGAAGAAACTCTAAAAGAACCTCTGTAGCCAAAACATTGTTCTGCTGGCTGGTTCCCTGATAGGGGGCAAAAAAATGGAGCATCCGTTCTAATTAGTGATGGGAGCTCGGTGCATCGGGATCAAAGGATAAAGCCGTTTGCAGAATCAAGCTAAGATCAAAGTGTCCTATGTACAGGAAGGGCCCATTCCTCTTTCTGCTGACAGTGGTGTACCCTGCTCTTCCTCCAGGCATGCTGCTTGTGGGGATGCTTAATTACTAAGTAAGGAAGAGACTGCACATACAAGAGAGGGTGTAATGGCCATTGTAATCCAATTCTAAGAGACGATTTGATGGTGATCGATTCTTGTCTCTCACAAGTCGTTAAACTTCTCTGAATGCTTAGAAAAGATCTGTATCGTGTACCTTTGCAAAAGGAGACCCTTTACAACATCCTTTGCTTGATTTTTCTGACCTCTTATGTGTAATTTGACTTAGTATGTGTATGCATATATCTATATTTGCATTTGTATCTACCCAAGGGAATTCAAGTCCTCATTCCTTAGGCTGCATTGAAAAATCCTTATCCCAATAGATATGCTAAATTTGAAATCTCTTCCTCCCTCTCTCCCCTGTCTCCCTCCTTTTGCATTAATGCAAAGCCATATTTTTGCAACTCCTAATTTTGAAATGTTTAAACATGTAACATTTGATTGAACTTTCCTACTAGGCATCTTCCTGGGCATACAGCTTTATAAGTGTATGTGTCTTTGTATGCACCTGTGTTTTGGGCCATGAGTATTGGTGTGGAAGGATGCAGTCACGTAGATCCTCGCGTAGATGGACAAGGGCATGTGTGTGTGACATTTTCTAGTAGCCTGAGATATAAAGAAAGACGCCATAGCTTCTGAAGAGGATTTGATCTTTGCTCTTTCAGCTGTCTCCTTGGGAGAGGAGTCACATTGTAGTAATGCCCTCCCAGTGCTGTGTTAACACACCAGCCGACCTCCCTGATTATGCTGGTGGAAGATGACTTTGCCTACATTTGGTCTCTTGACTCCCCTGTCACCTTGTTTAAGCTTACTTGTCAGAAGCTTTTCCCCAGCTGTAGCCCTGCAGGTGCCACTTAGCTTAACAAAATGAGTCCTTGTCTTTAAGTGCTGCCTGCCTTGTATGCATCCCAGGCCAAAGAGCAGCTGACAGGCCCTGGGATGTGCGAGGCAAAAGCAAGTCTGAGGAGCTGGCTTGCCTGGTGGTTTAACAAGACAGAGACAGGACAGCATGGTGGGGGTGCTCATCTTGCATGCCCAGGTTCAAAGCAGCTCCCCTTGGCAAGAGAAATGGACAGGGACCTCAGCTGTTCCTTAGTGCCCCCCCTGACAGAAACCACTCCATGGCATTCAACTTAAAAGGGATGTTGTGGTGCCTTGAAAGGGGCAGGAGATTATGGGGGCTGTGGCGTGCTGCAGGGCGAGAATGGGGCACTGGCAGAGCAAAGGGAATATTATGTGTTTTCTTTCCTTTTTTAAATTGTTCATAAGTTGGTTGGGAGATTCTCAAATGTATTGAAAATTATTTTTACAGTGAAGAAATTACGCGCGTTCTATTTTAGTGTTTTTATTATTCTGCAGGATGTTTATAGTCAACTAATAGTAAATATCAGGAGTAGCAAGAGGGTGGTTAGGTATGAAAATCACATAATCTTGACGATTGAGTGATTGATGTAACTAACCCTGCAATGCAAACTCTGAACTCTAACTTTTCCAGTAAATTTGCTATTAATGAATACTCACAGTTAAGTATTACTTTTCCTGAATGACAAGAATTTTAACGTGTGGGTTTTTCCTGGAGGGGAAAGTGGAGGGGATAAGGGATGGGGCTGAAGAACACATGTTGCTATTCCAAATCAGATGAGTAGTTGGTTTTCCTCTCATGGAGAGCATCTCATTAAATCTTTGCTGAACACGGCAGAAGAGCTTTCTGCACCGTGTTGGAGAGAGAGGTTAATCCAATAAATATAAAAATTATTGTGACTCCTTGCACGCTGTTTAGCACATGGATGATGCTAGACTGGATGAGTAGTCATGGTAAGGCAGCCTTCAAATTTAGGCCTGCAGAAAAGACAATCCCTTGTCAGGGTCATATTCAGTAAGAGACATCTCCAGAGGTGACATGGATCACTTCTGGTTTTTGGGCTACTGCCCCTGCCTGGCCAGCCATAAGCAAATGAGGAGTCCAAAACCATTCCCAGTCTGTTGACCACAGACACAACTGGAAGGCAAATGCCTTGTAATAAAGGTGATGTTTGTTACTGGCTCTTCAAATTATTTACTTCCGCTTGCTGCTGACAGCCCTGCATAGGAGATTGATGGATTAAGCTTTCAGCAGCTGTTCCTTATTCAGGCACCTAATTCTCTGAGGTGTTAGGACCAGAGATGAACTGTTTCCCTAGGAATTTCCGAAATGGTCCATATTTTTAAGTATGTTCCAAGCCTGTGAGGAAAGTCAGACTTGGAGTTTTTTCCTGCAAAGAAAGAAACTCATTAATTTCACTTGGAGAGATTAAAATGGCATTTTGTCTGGCTCTGTTCTGAAGCACTTCTGAGCCTCCCTGAACTACCTGGGGCTTTGGAGGTGGGAGATATGGAGGAGGGAATGGAAGTCCAGAGGAGGTTGCTGAGGATTTGCAAGCTGCGGTATTGCAGCTCTGGAGCAGTCAGTCCAAACCCAGGCTGTTCAGGTGCTGGAAACTTTGGATCTGTAGCATCTGAAGCTCAGCACTTCCAGGCTCTGAGTGCCCCATCTCTCCATTAGGTAGGCAGGGAAGGATCCCAGCAGACAGGTGTGTGGGAGGCCACTCACCTTTTTGTCAGAAATTAGCCTGTTCCATTTCTTCATAGTTTAGATAGAAACCTGTTCTCATGGAGCATTTCACCTTCAGCAAACCAGTGTCTCTTGGCAGAAAATAGAAACTTTCCTGGCAGCCCTTCCTGGAGTCAGCAAGAGAACAGGGTGGTCCACAGACTACACCTGGGTGCTAGCAATATTCTGATATTGCCTTGGATCTTGAAAACTCCTTGCCTTCTCCTCCAGCAGCCTCCCACATGCTTTGAACAAGAAGACAGTGAGCTGACATATAGAGACATGTTTTTTGTAGTCAATATTTTGATTTTGTGGGGAAAAATGGTTTAAAGAATTTTAGTGCTACTCAAAATGGTGGTGGTGACTCCTTGGTTAGTTTCACCTGACAAGATTTTGGCAGTAGGAATGGAGGTATTTCCCTGTGTCACTTGGCGTCTAAAAACTGCAGCCTTGAGCTGCTGCGCTGGGAAGCTGGGGCTTATCAGGCTTTGAGCCCTGTCCAGCCTGTGTGGAATGCAAAGAAGTGAATGCTGGAAATGCTGGAAAATAAATGAGATTTGATGAGATCCTCCATTATCAGTAGTCATTTTTCACCACCTAGATAGAAATACCTGGACTGGAGAAGATTTAGATTTTTAACCCTTAAATTCAAAATAGCACTAAAACATTTCTGCTCATGCTGGACTTTATGAGGGGTAGAAGTGGGGGGAGAGCTATGTTTCTTCTTTAATGATACACATTCTCTCCTCTTACCCCTTGGTGAAGACTTTTAGAATGCAGTTTCCTTTTCTGTTTCAGTGATGTTAGGTGTCATTAAGATTGATGGGTTTGAAAACATATTTCATTATCTCTTAGACACAGCTTGGCTGCTCTTCCAGCTCTTTCCCCACCAAAACAAAACCTGTTGTTTTCAGAGGCTCTGAGACTAGAGTGCGCTCACTGAAGAGGTCTACCTATCTGCATTTGCCTGGGAAAAATGTCTGCATGAGAGCAGCCTGATCTGTTGAGGGAGGAATATAATTCTTTTCAGCCTGAGGTAATTGGTAAAGGACAGTTGTGTAACAACAGGATGCTGCTGTCATGATCTGCATGTGTGTGGGGCCACCTGCAATGCTTGAACTGGGTGTCCTTCTCCTGAAATGCTTGAACTGGGTGTCCTTCTCTTTCCAGGTCTGGTGTGTCCTCTGGAGGTGTCAGTCAGTTCAGGGAGTATCCAAGTTGCCCGAGGCCAGACAGCAGTATTGCCCTGCACCTTCACCACTAACGCTGCTCTCACTAACCTTAATGTCATCTGGATGGTCATTCCTCTTTCTAATGCCAACCAGCCTCAACAGGTAGGTCCTTTCTTACTGGAGCATGCATTTCTTTGGGGCTTTCCTTTTCCTTACCCTTTTCACACTGATCTGGATGTAGTCCCTTTACAATGCTGAGCCTCTGGTTGTCCCAGAACATTCCCTTCATCACTGAACGTGACCTCTGGATCTTACATGAATCTGATTTCTTCAATGCTTTGTTAACTGATGCACATTGTGTCCTTGGCTGCCTTGGCTGGATGCACAATTGGGGCAGGTGTATGTGATACTGTATGGCTGCCCTGGATCTCTGGTAGTTTGTGTGTTCAAAAGAGCACAGGAGATGTAATCCAGGTTTTGGTAAGCTGGATATGGGATTTGGAGGATCTGGGAGCAGCTGCAGGCTTAAACCTGTGAAATCTAGGTAAAATGTGCCAGAACATATGGCCTCTCAGAGACTCATCTCTCCTTTTACTTCCCCTCTTTTTCACTGTCTGTTGCTTATGCAAGTCCATTCTTATGAACAAATGAGAGTCTATTGTGGTGGGCACAAGAATCATAACCTGAGATCTGCTGGCCTGGTTTTTGCCCACATACTCGTGACAGCAGAAGAATGCTATTGCTCTGAAATGCATCTGTCTTGGGTCACACTGCCCCCATCACATTTGGTATTTAGTTATGAGAACCTGCACTGAAGGGTACTTCTCCTCAGGGACTTGGTCTGAGTACAGACTGCTATATAAGCCATCTGACTGGTAGAGGCTGTGCAGACTCAAGGGTTGCATTGCCTGTCATTCAGTTCATCCCAATGATCTTCAGTAAGCAGTGTCAAATCATGGCAGGATCTTACTGGCTGAGACTCAAAATGATCCTGTCCTCTGCAGAGACCTATAGAGATGCCTCTCTGTGTCAATCCTGTCCAGATGAGTAATGACTATTTTATGAAGCAGGCTGGTACTGCCAATCCAGCTATGCCAGAAGACTTGGGTATCTATCTGGTCTGTTACCTCTGTGAACATTTTTATTGACATAAAACAGGCTACAGAGTGTGTTCCTCTTTTAGAGAAAACACCTCTGCTAGGATACGTCTGCCTGGGACAACTGTATATTGAAGTTTGGTTATTTAGAGATGCTTTAGGAACTGGTCCTTTTGGCTTTGGAAGCCGATGTTTTGCTTGCTGTTCTTCCTCCTTGCTCGGCTCCTGAAGAGTGTTGTTTGAGCCTCCCTTTCTTTTCCAGGTTATTCTCTACCAAGGGGGTCAGATCTTTGGTGGTGCACCCCAGTTCTATGGGCGAGTGGGGTTTGCTGTGACAATGCCAACCACCAGTGCCTCCATCTTCATCAACAACACTCAGCTATCGGATACTGGCACATACCAGTGTTTGGTCAACAATCTTCCCGACCGAGGCGTCAGGAACATTGGAGTCATTGGACTTACTGTCTTGGGTGTGTTTATTGGGATTATGGGGGAGAAGGGAGGAACAGGGACAAGGGGATCCTCTGTGCATGATAGTGCATCATAGCAGAGCAATATGGTAGTGTATGCATTTGAGCCCGTGGACATCCTGTGGTGAAGGATGGGCAGCCTTGTGGGTATTGTGGGAGTTTGTAGGGCACATAGCCTTCATATGCAGGTAGCATATAATGGAGTTCTAAAATATGGTGGAGAGAAAGCTTTTGTGGCAGCATTGTGATGTGGGGTTGCAAAGAAGCATGAATAAAGTACGAGGGCAACCTGGAGAGATGAAGGGACCATAAGATATTTGTGCATAGCAACAGGAGAAGAGAATGACTTTAGATCTTTGCTTCCTTTTCATGAAAGCAGTTAGTACTGGATGCTCCCTATGATGTTAAATACTCCAGAGTGTGTGCCATTATAGGGATATGAAAGCAAAACCCAACCACTGCAAATTCTGTCTGCAGGTCTGTTAGCTCTCACCACCCTTGCTGTCTCAAACACAGAAACGTTCACCTTCTTTTTCTCTAGGGAGGGATCTAAGAGTACTGGGTCCTGTGAAAGTCAGCAGTAGTCTGTAACCTTGATGGGCTGGCGGGTCAGGAATCTTTGTGAATTGTCATTCCCCCAAACCTCAGTGGGTTTTTGTCTGCTGCCTCCCTATTGTCCTCTTGTCAGCTCATGCCAGTGTCCTTGCTTTCCCCAGCAGCATGTGTCCAGAAAGAGCCTGCACTTCAGTGTTTGGTCATATTTCCTGATCTGCTGTCACTTTCCCCTCTTCTCTCGCAGTTCCTCCTTCTGCCCCGCTTTGCAGAATCCAGGGGTCCCTGGACGTGGGCAACGATATCACACTGACCTGCAGCTCAGAAGAAGGCATCCCCCGGCCAACATACCTCTGGGAGAAACTGGACAATGTTCCCAAGTTGCCCCCAACTGCCACACAAGGTGCTCGTTTTGTTGATTATCCTCTTATTTCCCAGGTGACAGCCTGGGCTTTCCTTTGTCTGAGCTGCCAGAGGTGGCATGACTCATTGAGTGTCTGCCATCACTTGCATGGTCACTTTATCGGAATGAAGATTCCTAGAGCCCATGATGGACTAGGTACCCTCCAGTGGCCACTTAAATTTTCATCGTTTTTTGGTACAGAAACATGTTGCCCATTGAGGAACAAGGGTCTGGTCAAATGGGAGAGAGAGAACATGGTTGCCAGATGTTGGCATGTGGCTGGAGATTTCAGCTGCCACCTCACCTGCATTTTAAACCAAATGAAAGGCTCATAGGTTGGAAACTGGGAGAAGGGAGGGAGAATGATCCCAGGAAAATACTGCCAGCTTCTCACACTGAGGTCACTCTTCTCCAGTAAGTTATTGCCAGAGCTGCCTTTCAGATGTGTGTAAAAGCAAGGCTCTGATCAGACTGGGTATTGCCCAGCCCCAAGTCCCATCCATAAGATTTCTTAGCCTAGGTGTCCTGACCAAGTAGTGATAGCTGTACTTTTGCCCTTTATCTTGCTGTATTTTAAGAATACGCAAGCATTTAAGTTTTACATAATTCAGGAATGAGGAAAATGGGCAGAGCAGGGGATGGGGAGCCCAGGGATGGGAGAACAGGGGTTCTGCAGGGCAGGATTGAATTTAGCAGGTACATCTGGGTATAGGTAATTGCACACCTCTTCTTTGCTCCCTTTTCTCACACAACGCTGAGAGTCCCAAGCTTTCATTTGCAGAAATTCATCTGTAAGAAGAAAAAGAAACATCTAGCATAAGCTCCTTAAGACCTAATCTTGTGTGTGTGTGTGCACAATGCTTCCATCTCAAGGTTATTTCCTAATTCATTTCTCTCTTAAGAGACTCACACCAAAATTCTGTATTTGCTGGTTTTGCCTTTTCACGGTTTTCCTCAAGGCAGGGAGGGATTTAAATCCTTCTTTTCTCTCTGACTAGACCAAGTCCAGGGCACTGTCACTCTCCGAAATATCAGCACTGTGTCCTCAGGTCTTTACCAATGTGTGGCTTCAAATGCCATTGGAACCAGCACTTGCCTTCTGGACCTGCAAGTAATTGCACGTAAGTATTTTGCCAAGGGAGGCTTGGCCACCTGCTTCTGTCTTGTGACAGTAAAGTGTGTAATCATGTTTGCTGTGAGCCACCATGTGCCTCTCTATCAGAAGATCATTGTGCCCTGGAATGGGGACATTGCCTTTCCCCCCTCCCAAGCCACGGTAGCTTCAAATGCTCATGGACAGACACAGCCCAGCCCTGATTTCTTCTCCATTCTCTGTTCAATCGTCCCCACAGCCCACCCCCGGAGCATTGGCCTGATTGCAGGAGCCGTGGCCACAGGCGCCGTCGTGCTTGTTGTTTGCATTGTGTTGGTGGCTGTGGCACTGTTTTACTGGAAAAATAAACACAAAGAAGAAGAAGAGGAGGAGATTCCCAATGAGATAAGGTAAGGGCCAGGGAAAGCTGGTGGCAGGGGACCTCTGATCACCTGGCAAAAGCAGAGGCTGGTAGGAAGGCAATCAGAAATCTCAGTCTTGCTAATCCCGAGTGTGTTCCCCTGGGCCAGAGGAAGATGTCCATATCTGTCCAGAAAAAGGAGGGAGCAAATGAAGAATGGTAATGGCAGATTTTGTTTTCAGTATTGCCTTTATTGAGAGCTTTGGTTTGACATTGTTAGCTCTGTAGGAGAGTAACCCTGCACGTGATGGGGATCCTGACCCACAATACCAGACAGCGATAGCTGAAAAGCTCTGGAGATACAGCTATAATCTTCTCTGGTGTTACAGCCACAGTGTTTCCCTCTGGTAGCTTCCTGCAGCTCCCCTGAGGATCAGCTTCATTGGTTGTACAGGGACAGTCATACCGACTGCCTGCGTAGTACCAGTGGCTGTGACAACCACTGGTTTTGCCCCCCTAGACACATGAGTGTGGGTCGTTTGCCTCAGCAGTAGGCACACAGAGCAATTAATGTGCACAGAGGTGGGTCCTGCAAAGAGGGATGAGTGAACGGGCCAAGGAACAATGCTGGTTCATGTTGGTGCTGTCCTTCACCTTGAAGTGATGGTGTTGACCCCAGCAGGGTGTGGCAGGGGGTGGGTGTTGGGCAAGCGGGGCAGCATCCTCCATGTGCCCTCACACTCTCTCCTTCCCAGGGAGGACGACCTGCCACCCAAATGCTCCTCCGCCGCAAAGACATTCCATGCCGATGCGTCCTCGTCGGAGAACGACACCCTCACCTCCTCCAACACCTACAACAGCCGCTACTGGAACGACCCCAAAGCCAACCACGCCACAGACTCCTTCACCCGCTTCAGCAACAGCAATGACGCCCATCAGCCTCCTTTCTCCCGCTCAGGGAGCACAAGCACCCGCCCCGTCTATGCCAACGGTGGCCACCCATCCCCGGCTCCCCCTAAGACGCTGGTGGTGACGGCCAGCACGGCGCCGTCCCCTCAGGAGGTGATCCGGAGCAACGGCTCAGTCAGCAGGAAGCCGCGGCCGCCGCACACCCGCTCCTACGCCGTCAGCCAGGCCACGCTGGAGCGGATCGGGGCTGTCCCCGTCATGGTGCCCGCTCAGAGCCGGGCCGGCTCCCTTGTGTAGCGCCATGCCAGGGGCCAAGAGCCAAGCAAGGGGCCTCTCATACCTGGTGGGGCAAAGAGACTCTACTCCTTCCTGAAAAGTGGCGAGGTGGTGGGGGGACACTCACACGCCTCTCCCCTCTGCCCTCCCCTTCCAAGGCTGCTGCTGGCTGGTGGGACAGCCCCGGCCATGCCGCATCCCCCCCGGCTGTCGGGGCTCCTCGCGCCAGTGGATGCCTCAGATGTGCCAAGGCCAGGGGAGCAGGGAGGTCAGGACGCACTCCCGGCTGCTGGGCCCCGGCCGGGACGTGCGCCTGGCCCTGACCTCAGCGGGGACTTTTGCTTTTATTTCCTGTTGGTTTTGTTGAGGGTCAATTCCATCCATTTGGGTCTTTCAGGGAGGTTTGGGGAGATATATATATATTTTTTTTTTCCGTTATTGTCACTGTTTTATTTCCAAGAGGACGACAGCCTGCATCGGGGCAGGGAGGGCTGAGCAGGGAGGGGTGCTGAGGCAGGGTATGCCTCAACATGGCGGCCCCGGCCCCCTCCCTGTGGCCCTGGCCCCGGCCCCGCTGCCGGACGAGGGAGGGCGGTGCACTGGGGCCGTGTGTGAGGAGGCATGGGCCAGGTTTGAGGGGCAAGATGGAGGCACAGCCACCAGCCTGGCCAAGGGCATGGCTGAGTGAGGGTGTGGACCGGGGAGAGTTTGTCTTTATTTGTTGCAGTTCTTCCCCCACCCCAACAGGCAAACAGACACAGACACACACACAGATGCACACAGACACACACAGGTCCTCCTCAGACTGGGTTCTTTTCCTGCAGTAGCTCAGGGTGCTGCCAGAGCCCTGTTCATGGCTGTGGAAGATGCAGCCATCTGAGTGTCCCTCCCTGGGATGCTCCATGCAGGACGAGGGTGTGCCGCTGCTGCTGTAGGGCTCGTGTCTGGGGTTTTTTGGGTGTTGCTGGGGTTATTCAGGAGGCAGAGAGGAGCAGGGTGGCGTGGCAAAGCAGCAGGCAGGTTCAGAGGCATCTGTTGCCCCTGGGCTGCTCTGGTTTGGGGCAAGTGGCTTCAAACCCCACAGCTTTGGTGTTTGAATGGTGGGGTTTCCTCATTGGGCTATCCAGGGCTGGCTGGCATGGCAGGGCACGTGTTGTGCTTGGGGCCCTCACACGGAGGCATCAGAGTTTTCATTCCCGCTCTCCCACATGCACAGACTTCCCAGACGATGAGGTTGGCAGGATTCATTTCCAAATCTCTTTCCTTAGAAAGAGTGAAAGCAGGAGCTTAAGGGAGGAGGTAACCCTGTGGAAGCCCACGTGCTATCTCTCCGCCTCCCCTACTTCCCACAATGTGCTGGGGCTGGGTACCGGTGGCATCTGCCAGCGGCTCTGCCATCTCCTCGCAGCTGGGGAGGTGGTTGTGGCTGGCACCTATCCTTTTTCTATTGCAACTAAATAGCCTTAATCAAAGCCAAGAGTTGAAACCGCTGAAGGAACCTGGTGCCATTTGGAGGGCTGGGCTGAGGGCTGGGACTTACCCTCCTAGAGAGCACTGGCTCAAAGGGGCCATGCCTGGATGGGTGTCTCGGCCCTCCTGCATAACACCAACCCTTGCACATGTAAAGGCAGTGGTCACCTCCAAAAGCACCAGACTCCTCCCAGGTCTGCTTTTGGAAAAGCAATGTGGGGAGTCACAGGTGACTTTCCGTAGATCTCACACTGGAATAAGGGTCTGTTTAAGCCAACAGACTCTTCCTCATCCCCACTTTCCTTGTCCCGGCACGGCTTTACTTTCCCTAGCAGTGCACAGACCTTGGGCAGGGCCTTCTGCCTGAGCAGTACCTTTCAAATGCAAGCACAGACTCTGAGGAAGAGGGGGAGAGGTGAGGGCTGGGTTCCCACATGGACACACTGGCTTTCTGGGAGGTTGGGGGCTCCCAGGCAGCACTAGGTTTGAAGCTTGGCTGAGATTTTGTGCCTTCTTTGCTTAAAATAAAAAAGAAAAGGAGAAAAAAAATCCAACCTCCTTTCCTTCCCCCTCTTACACAAGTCCATCCAGAATGGGTGCAAACCCCCACGGCGGTGCAGGCAGGCGGTTGCTCTGTGTGTGTGTGTACACGTTTCACTGGAGCAGTCCTCCTTCCTGCCTGTCTGCTCACTTTGCTGCTGGGTGGTAGGATTGACGGGGGAAGAAGAGTGGCTTTAGAAACCCTAATGTGGGAGGAAAAAAAAAAACAATCAAAAGCCCAGATACATTCACTCTGCTTTTATAACAACCCCTGTGCAACATTTACAGGAACACTGCCCTCAGCAGGTCCCCTCCTCTACTGCGAAAGCTCTTCTGGTTCCTACCCTCCATGAGACTGTTTGCTCCTCTTTCTTTGTTCTTTCTAATTGTCTAAAATTCAATAAAACTTTATTCATATAAAAAAAAGGACTTCTTACTGCCTGCAGCTGCTTTTTTCCCCCCTACCTGATTCTGTAACTCCAATGAATTTGGCTGTTAACACTCATCCTTGATATGACTGGCAGTAGGTAGCGACCATGCAACCAAGACCTGCATGTTATTAAGCCAGCCAGTTTGGTAGTGAACCCTGGTACTATAGCCTCGTTTTTCTCATTCATAATAGTCTGACACATTGCCCTTGAAGGTACAGTTTCCCAGGTAGGCTTGCAAGGTCTCTACTTCTCTAGACAAAGGTGAGTTTTATTTTCTGTCTTTTGGCATGGGACATCCTTTGCTGCTTTGAGTGATGTGGGAAATTTTTTTAAAAAATTGCCTAACTTTGTTCATGTGTTGGTTTTCCAATCTAATCTAAAACATGGCATGTTCAACCCAGATCCAAAATCTAAGGCAGCCACCAGGAAGGTCCTCGCTGACTTTCTTGGGTGTCTGAATACGTTTCATGGGGGAAACTGTCAGGAAGTTAACAAAAGTGCTGATCCCCACAGACAGAGCATGGCAAGTTTCAGTGTCTGAACATTCACACTTCCAGGGCATAAGGGGACTGGGAAGCACACACTTCTTAGTCTGTATCAACAGCTGCTAGCAGAAGGTTATTATTAGCTAGGGCAACCTGATGTTTTGCCAAAGATTTTGCATTTTTCTCTCCGTGTTTCATTTTCCCCGTTTCTTCTCTAAAATCCCCCAGATATTCTGAGAATGATTATTAAAACCAGATCCAACAGCAGTGGTAATTCAACCCTGCTGCACATGCATTGTGTTCTCATTCCATGGTATTTTTCAACACCTAGTTTAAAATACTCCTGTAAATGTGTTTTCAGCTCTAGGCCTCACAGTAAATGAGATCACTCATTGCCATTTTCAGAAAGTTGCTGTAGGAATCTTAATGTTTGCGTTTTTCATCTTTTGATTGTGCAACCTTGATGTGACATTAATAGCAACCTTGCATTTTATTCCCATGATAGCCCTGTCAGTATTCTGCTATACTATCCTTTCCTTGCCACTGGCTTGCCCCTTATGTCGTTCTTCTGCATGTCTCTGTCTATTGATCTAGAGCAGAATTTCCTAAGATTCGTAACTATTTAATTAGTTAAGTTATTAATTAATAAAAACTAAGGATAGTTTGTTATGTTTGTGCAGCACCTAGTATGCTGGAGTTTTAGCCTGTAAATTGTACCTAGTGAGGCATTGCTGCAATGCAAATATCTAGACAACAATAATACCAGTTAGAGGTTTTGATAGTGCTCCAGAGTGACTGTTTATCATTAAAAAGCAAACAAAGGTTCAAGCTATTATAGTTGTAAGTGGAAGTCACTACTGAAGTGCTTGAGTTTGCTGACAGCCTTCAATCCCAGCTGTGTAGTAGGGATTGTCCACCACTGTGGGTGCCACAGATGTTACTTTAAATGTCAGTACCTATCGGTTATATCACCTTTCACCAAAAAATATCAGAAGAAAAGTTGTTCTAGCAGAAGGATTAACTCTACCTTTGAGTGCTGAGACAGAGAAATAACCATGAGATGATGCTTTACACTTTAGAAGTGGACATCTTTTTAGAGGTTGGTGTAGATGACAGCTCAATTTAAAACATTTGGGAAATCTGGTCTATAGACTGCCAGAAGTTTTTTTAACTTACACAGCTTTTGGACTTGGATCTGCTGATTCATCTGAACTAAAAAAAAAATAAAATTACCCAGACACATGCACTTCAACAAACTCTTGCCAGAACACAGATGAGTTTTCAGTGGAAGCCAGTCTACCAGATGGTGTCCTGTCCAAGACTGCCTGGCTTCCCCATGAGGACCTGGGATGCTCAGGAGATCAATACTCCTTATGTCATGGTTTAGGTCCTCATGAAGAGTACCTCAAATCAGGGTAGCCTCAGACGACACCCAGGACCAAGGTAACTGGGTGATCAATTTGGTACTGGGCAGAGGAAATCAAACTGAAATTTTTTTATTCTGCCCCCCCCCCTAAGGAAAGATATTGGGGGAATTTTCATGATAAACTTCTGGTTTCATCAAACACATTGGTAAGTTTTTGCAGGTTACTGGATTTCTTTTGGGAGCAACATTTTGCATCCCAGCTTCATCTACTTTAGGCACCTAAGTGTGTTTCTGTGTCTGCACTCTAATTGGGATCTTCTGAGACATGGCGCTGCTGGTTTGTGAGCAAGTGGATGAGTCTGTGCATATGTGTGCCAACACCAAGTGCACCCAGAATGGTTCAGCAGGTTCTGTTAAGAGGGTCTTGAACATTTCCAAGACAGAGAGCAGGGAGAGCTGAGGAAGCAGATCCATTTCACATGTTGACTTCAGAGCAAACCCAACAAGCCCTCCTATTAACTCATATGGCCTCCATTAAACGGAGGCCTGGAACAGAGGTGTTGTGAGGTATCTTGACTGAGTTGCCCTTCTCCTTGTGCTTTTTTGAGGTGCTGCTGGCCATCCTGCCTGTAGCTTGCTGTCCTGATGCCAGCTGAGCAGGCGTTCCCCCACCACACCCTTGTTACAGTTCTGCTCTTGCGAGTAAGGCAAGATGTGCTGATGAGGATCAGGAATATGGGTGTTGAGAAAGGGAATTCAGTATCGCTGAGCTATGTCTATCCTCAGGTGGGGAGTAGGTGAACATCAGGGACAAAGCAAGCCTTGAAAGCAGGGAGAATGAAAAGCTATGGCTCTTCTTTCAGCCTGTTTTCTTCCATGTCTGCCTCTACGTGTTGCAAGTGCCGGGAGGATGTTACCGAGAATTACCAGCTCTGTGCTCTCCTAAGCAAGGGGGGGCACACGCAAGAGATTTCCTGAGCCTGGCACTAGCCCAGAGCTCTTGTTGTCACCTGGTGGGCAGCGCAGAGAAAGGTTTCATTAGGTCACCTACACTTTTCCTTTCCCTGTGGCCGAGGCTCCCTTGCTTTAGAGAGCACTGCTGATGTGTAGGAATGGAACAGTGCGCATGGCTAAGGATCAAATTCTTACTAAGCCTTCTAATGCCATTTTCTGCTGGTTGGTTGTTCCTGATTTCCTCCTTCCTGCCACTTCCTCTGTAACATGTTTGAATGAGAAAGTGGGTTGGCAGGAAATTTAATCTATCCGTGTAAAAAAAACCAAAACCAAACCCCCAAAACAAATAGTAGCAAAGAAGAGACGAGATTAAGAAGCAGCTTGCATGGCTGGCTGGCAAGTGGTTCTTTAGCACTGGATGCAGTCTGGGTCATCTCCTGGATTTGGACTTATTAAATCATACTTGGGAAGGAATGATGACTTGCTTCCAGTTGATACGCTCTGATGGGAAAATAGGTGTGGTGCATGCGCACAGAGAAACATTGGCTAAGGGGCCTGATACAGTAAAGCCCAGAGGCTCTGTTGTTTAGCTTGCTTGTATTTAAACCCACTGTGTTTGGTACAGGGGCTGAGCTACATGGTCTGCCTTCCAGCTTCCTGGATACTATCAGTAACCGCAGAATTTCTCTCAGGTACTTATTTTTTTTGAAGGATCTCAAGACACTTTGGCAAGCTGAGTATAGCAATCACCAGGTCATTGTCCATGTGGATATTTGAGAAGGGGAAAAGGTGCGTGATTTGGGTTGCAGCAACAGTACTTTAAGCTACGGCAGTTTCTAAGATTGCACGGTAGCCTAGAGACTCTTTTTTAGTGCTCTGCACCACTGATACAGCATTACCACTCATGATCATCTCCTGTCTTCTTAGACTGAGGCTTCTGGTGAAGACATGTATGCCCCTGTGTCCCACATGAAGGACCAAAGGCAGCAGAGGCTAGAATTAGCTCAGCAGAGAAGCCAGTGTGGCATTAGACTCTCAAAATAAAGATGCATCATTAGGGATAGAAAGTATTACAGAAACGTGCCATCAACATGATTAGTGCTTCTTCCTTTTGGCTGTGGTTTGCTGCTGGGACAAATATACACAAAACCAAAGACTACCTTTTTGTGACACAAACCACAGACATGGATGAACAGGATGAACAAGCACATAGACCTCCCACCAGCTCTTTCCCAGGTACACTTGCTCAATGGCTGCAGAACACAGTCTGTTCCTGCTATCCTTGAACAGAATCTCCATGTTCACAGTTTTCTTTGCTCGTCTTCCTCGTGTGTGTATGCATTCTCCACACACCCATCCATACTCAGGGACACCAAAAAAGGATGAAAGCAGGCACGAGCGTAAAGCCCCCATGCCTTTGCTTAGCCCAGTCACCTAGAGCACACATCCCATTTGTTTTTCAGGCTAACCTGTTGCACATGTCCCAAATCACGATGGATTTTGCTGCTCCTCTTGTCCTTCCACAGGTTGCACGCTGGCCTAGGGGAAGTTGGTTACTTCTGGAAAAGTAAATAGGGAGGTTTGGGGCTATTGTCCGAAGAGCGGCTGAACACTAGGCATTTATTCACTCTCTCTCCAGATTTGGGTCACAAAGCTCGCCTTTTTTGGTGGCTCTACGGTGACATCCTCTGGAGGGATGAAGAACTACATCGGCTCATGTCACTTGTTCAGCTTGTCTGCACAGGCTTCACCTCCTTACTAGGTCGTGGGTCGGTTTCTTTTCCTTGCGGTCCTGCAAAGAATAAAGTGCTCTGTGCCTTGAGTATGAGCACCTCTTCCTTTTTTTTTCCTACGATTGTTAGTTAGGATCTGCCCTCAGTATTGCGGTGTCTGCTATGCTGTGGTGGCGAGGCTTGAGTGCTTTGTCTGTGTCCCAGGAGGAAATGGTTTTCACCATGGCCTGCCTTTTGCTTCCCAGCTCCTCCTCTTGCTATGATAGTCCGTGATTCAATGGCATGGGGAATGGGTTGGTACATGTGCAATGCTAGGGAACAGATGAGACACAAACAGTTAATGTAAAGAGCTGCTGCTTACCTATTTAACTGTATCCACCAGTGCAACGGACTCCTTATGGGCTTACAACTGACTTAAATTTGTCCTTCTGCCCTGCTGTTGAGATTGACAGGAGCTGCCTGGCTGAGTTTTCTAGCTCCTCCACACTGGAGCAATGCTTCAGAGCTTAGGAGAGCACCGAGCAGAAGAGCCACTGTAAACTAAGTCTTATATGCCTGCCAGCCAGTTCTGGGGATCCAAGGCTTCAGTGACCTTGTGAAACCAGCACCTGTGTCCATGCTCAGTAATGGGCCCAGATTAGTTGCAACATCAAGGACATCTAGAGTTTGGGTTCAGATGTGAGAGCAAAGTACTTGCTCAGGCAAGTCTGATGAGGCTTTGGTTCAAAAGGCAAGGTGATTATAGGCAAACCTCCCAAGTTTGATTTTCTTTTCAGCTGTGTATGGATGGGAAATAGGAAACATGACCCTAATAGATTTTGGATGTGACCAAGATTCCAAAGCTTCTCACTTTACACAGAGCCATCTCCAGCCCCATGCAGTGGGCTCCTGGGATATTAGAAATCAGAGCTTGGTTACAGACCTGTGTTTACCAAAAGCTGGTCTGTGAAATAGTCCAAACCACAGTTCTAAGCCCAGCTACTCAACAAATACTGTTTGCCTCTGAAATGCAGCTTATAATCAGGATTTCCGTGTCATGCCCTCATTTCTATTCTTGTCGGTCAAGTCAAGAACATACAGCCCATGGGGCTTTTCTGGTAGTCTTTCAGCTAGGCTTTAATATAAAAAATGTGCCCCCGTCTCTCCCCAGCACACACCAGATACCCAGTAGGTCTAACCTTTCTTTCAACTGACATGAAGTTCCTTGTCCACTGGCTGGGAGGGAGCTGCAGTGCCTGACAGCTGTGTCATATTTCTGAGTATGGAGTTCAAGGTCTGCATTAAAATTGATCAAATCAGTCTCTGCCAGTTTTAAATGATTTTTGTTGGCCACGAAGGATTCTTGGGTTGTAGATTTTTGTTTTGTTTTCTTTTACAAAGGTTTTTGGAAGTTATCAGTGGCAGTCTGTCTGGCAGATGTAATGGCCATGCATCTTTGCATCATATTTCAGTTCTCATAAACTTAAGTCTCAGCATTAGACTTGTGTTATTCAGAGCTGTTGCAAATCCGTTGCTTGTTAGAGCGTCACGCACAGAGGGAAGGGAACAGCCCTCACACAAATGCAACTGCTACACAAGGTAGTAGTGGGAGAGAACAGGTACTAAGTGCTAGGTTGTTTAGAACGTGGTCACTATGATTCTTCCCAATGTATTAATTTCTTTCAGGTCCTTTTCATTGTTCATTTAAAGCTTCTGGTGGTGTTTCTGCTGCTAAGTTATACTTAATAAACAGGAAGAGTACCCCTTTTCATACTAACAGCTTACCTCTAACACTTGCTACTGTCAATGGTATTGAAGTCACCGGGAATGGCCCCACTCCTGCATTTCCCACCCAGTCTTTATCAGCAATACGGTCAGGGACAAAATGAAATTGCGGTGTGACTTAGAGAAGTAAAGAGAAACCTCTGTTACCTTCTCTCCATCTGAGAGTGGCATGCAATGAAATGGAGCTGTTAAACTGATTGAGTTAACTTGGGGCAAAGCCGGGTGTGTGCGTGTGTGCATTTGGGGCTGAGAGCAGTGTAGTTCGATTTAGGGGGAAATGAATAAAGGCAGTATTAAGTTAACTTGCAGCAAGGGTATTCACCCACAGCAGCACCCCAGTGTACTGAACACTGGTTTGCAGGCCAGCTGGTATTGAAGCCATAAAACATCTTCATATAGTGAAGCCAAGTTATATTCACTAGCCAGTCACGTCTCAGCCACTAGGGAGTTAAATTCAAACTCCCTTTTGAGCTTAAATACAAATGTTCTTTAAATAATTCTTTACTTTGTAGGTATGTGATTTATATCCTTTAAGGGAAGGAAATTACTCAAGAGGGTAGAAAAAAAGCACATTACATGAAGACAAATACATTGGGCACTTGTGATCCAGCAAATGTGCTCTCAGCTTGTCATTGACTTGCTGCATGACCTGCGGTAAGTAGGGATGCAGATACCCATCCTGGGGGGCCACAGCCGGACGCTTGGAGTGCATGTCAGAGACAGACCCGTTGGTTAATCTGAACATAGGAGCCTGAGAGTGAAAATGTTAGCTTTCATCTCTCTGAAACTTTTGTTCCCCACCTGGAAAATTGATATAATCATAAAGAACAGGCTTGAGAATGACTTCAAAAGAATCATCTAATCTACACACACATGCACGCGTGCACATGCACACACAACCCCCACAGGGTCTGACCTAAAAGGTTCAACTCTATTTAATCCCTTGCTGAAAGACGGTTAACTTGCTCTTAAAGAGCTCTGCTCAGAGAGTCCACAGTCTTACTAAGCACAGGGATAAAAGGGAATGCTTCCAATATTGGTTCTGACTGACTGCCTTATAAGAGTTTTATTTTTTAAGGATAATCTCCATATTTCTTCACATGCACATTGCCAGCCCTGGGTGTTAACTTTGCCAGATGCTGCAGAGAGGGTATGCTAGGAATATACAGATCTCTGTACTTCTCATTAATTTACTTGTAAGCAGAGACTAGGATTTTCCTTAGTGCTAACCTGTGTTTTCAAGACTGCCTAGTTCTTTCACTCCTCTCTGTCGGGGTTGCAGCTCTTCAAAGTGAGTGACCAGCCACACTCAAACTAGCTCTTAAGAGATGCAAGAAGGGATTTAATTCAGTTCCAGTCACCTTTGGCAAACCTGGTGGCTTCATCCAGTGGACAGGAAAGCCATGGGGGGGGGGGCTGGTTTTATCTAGCATCAAGCAAACTCAGTCCCAGGGTTGTTCCCTAAGCACAGAAGAGCTGTGTATTACCTCCACAGGCAGAGCTGTGGTTAGCGTACACCTGGCTAGCAGTTTTATCGCTCCCAGCTATGGCTGGGAGCTGCAGGCTCCCAGCTAACCCCAAAGCCCTTCTCAGACCTGGATGGAAAGAGAAACATTTTTTGCTAATTGGCAAAAAAGAAGGAGATATGGGTTTCATGTTTCTGGTGCTCCTTGTAGGAAATGGAGAGCTTTGGTTGCCATGTCTTGTGGCCTTGAAATAGGGACCAGCCACTGGGTTTGGGGAGCAGCAGGTGGGATTTTAAGACTTGCCCTGCTGACTGAAGGAGCATTGCTGCTCTGTGGAGTGGAGCAAAGGCCCCTCTTCTCTGTAAACTGGTGTCAGGACCTTGTCAATCCTGCACTGTGCGGTGGTTCAGCTTTCTTTCAGAATAGCAGGTAGAAGCATGAGCTCTGTTGCCCGGGCTGCTCCTGACAGGACGGCTGCCGCATTAACAGCCTCCCAGCACATTGGTTACTTGTGATCAGGGAGTGTGCTCCGAGGTGAGCTGGTGAAAACAGCTGTTTGTGGAGAAGTCATTGGGAGCCTTTGCAGTGAATACAGTTCCTTTGCACAGTGACAGCCACAGCACAGACAGGGGCAGCTGCATCTTCCTCTGTGCTGTCTCTCCTCATAAGCTTCATCCCCAAGGCAGCTGTCTTTTCAAGTCAAGTCCCAAAGGCACAGTGTGTACTCCCTCAGCCTCCTGCTCTCAGACATAGGCCCCCTCTGGCTTTCTCCATCTCTTCCCCTCTTCCATCCATATATTCTCTCTGAGCTGTTCCCTCCCTTGGTGTTTCCCTCAGAGAGGACTTTTCTCTTGTCCGCCCTTCTCTGCTTTGCTTCTCCTACTGCTGACAGGCCTGTTAGTTCTCTGTGGACTCTGCCATTCTTTCTCTTCCACCTCCTCCCCCTTTCTTTTCCCTGTTCCCTATACTCTTCAGTCTTGTCCTCCAGTCCATGAGGCTGAAGCCTCTTGTCCAGTTTCCTTTTCCTCACTCTCTGGCTTTCAACTCCGTGGGCTTTCCCTCACCCTTCCTTCCTCTGCTCATCCACCTTCTGCCTCCTCCCAATTAGCTCCATCTCTCCTGATTTTCCCACTTTTGTGGTGAGGCCCAGTTAGCCCCAGTGTGAGTCTCTGAAGGAACTCAGGAGGCTGGCTGGCAGGTTGTAAAGATGGTGAGTCCAGTGATTTCACCAGCACCCAATGACTTTGTCCTACCATCTCGTAAGAGAGAACAACTTAGTCTTGTCCACGCCTCTGTACATCACCACATCTCATAGTGAAAATGTTGCCCTGTGTAATAGGCAGCTGCTTATCTCCTGGCATTTGCCCTGCTTCCAATGTGCGGAGCTTCTTAATGGATGCTGATAACAACCCCTGATGTCCCAAATGATGAGAGAATCTACATCCAAATTTCCCCACCCCTCTTCTAGAGAAATGCAAATGGAGATATTAACAGCCTTCATGCCGCCTGCCATTCATCAAGGATAGTAAATAAAAGGAGTAATGAAAACAGCCAGCCCCTGTTCCTGGCCTCCCCTGCCAGCAGGCTTAGCAAGGAGGTCAGGCAGGCCATGGAGACTAGTTGCCCTTGTGAGCTGATACAGAGTGTTGCTGCTAGACAAAGAGTGTGAGCTGAGCTGGCAGGAGCCAGTGTTTGGAAGAAGCTAGCCATGATACTATGTGGACAGACTACACTATGTGAATACCTTGTGGACAGAGGGCTTTGGTCTCCAGGACTGCCAAGGCAGCAGCTTTAACTATCAACATGTACCCTTATTGCAAGGTATCAAAACCAGAGCTTGATGTTCAGCTGCCAGATGGAACCTGCAGTTTGAAGGAAAAAAAAAAAAAAAATGGAAAACTTAGGACAGAAAATAAATCTCAGTGACAGGGAATAAATAGAGAGCACCGAGTCGTCATTTTTAATAGACTTTTTTTCCTCCAGACCATGACTGCACTTAACACCTTTGAAAATGACGATTTCTTTCAGGGTCACCTCTGCAGGCCCCCGGTTCCCCTGGCCTGGCTCCTGGCTGCTGTGACACTCGGCCACCAGCGCCGGGGCTGGGGCCCCGCTGCAGCCCAGCAGCACGGCGTGCCAGCCCGGTTCGAGCCGCCGGAGCCGGGGCTGCATGCAGGCAGCTTGCTAGGAGGGACCGTCGGGGGGCAGCAGCATCCAGCGCTTGGGAAGCTGCGCTCCAAGACACCTTCCAGCATGCTCCTGACTGACAGTCTTTTGCACCTAATCTTCAGGACCCGGCTTCTTTCCAAATCCCAGTCGCATCGGGCTGCGTGGCGGTGACACTTTAACATGCAGCATATGCATTTCATTTCCCTATTCACTGGGCTATTTGTAAACCTAATTTAAGCTAAATCTCTCCCTACTCTTATCGCTTTACATAGCTCCAAAGGAAAGGGTGGGAGGGGAAAAATACAATCAAGTAAGAGAGTTGCCAGCAATGCACCTTCTTTTCCTCCCCTTCTAGTACCATAGCTTTGTAATCATTCATCTGCTGCGTAGGAAGGACCTGGCCCCCTTTGTTCATATAACCTTGGGTGCAACCTTCATGTCTTCCAAGGCCGATGTTGGAGAGGAAAAATCCTCTAGATTTCCTGGGAAGGGGTGAAGGAGACTGAGTGGCAGATGCACTTCTAGCTGGGATCCATCCCCCTCCCGCTTTCATGGGGAGAAGGGCCTGCCTGGGCGAGGGGTTGCGCCGAGCTGCTACAAGGCTGGGGTGGCAGCAGGCAATACACATAGGGAAGCAGTGTGATTTTGAGTGAGTGCACAATTTCTTTCAAGTTATTAAAAAATGACATGTGTTTTGTTTGCAGATTAGTTTGGTTGGTTTGGTTTTGACAAGACTCTCAGCTATGACCTCCCCCCCAAGGTGTCCAGCAAGTAAAAAACCAAGAAATTTGATTAAATTTTACAGTTAGAAAGAAAATATTTCACCTCCATAAATTCCTACCAAAGCAGTTTTCACCAGCTACAGGATTTTCCCTCTCATTCTTCCCTGCTGCGATGCAGCTTTACTGTTCATTGTTTAACAGCTGCTGCTGAAAACCAAAAGAGGGTTTCATCTCCATCCTAGGTGAAGTACTGCTTATTTTTTTTTCTTTGTTGTTTTGTTTGTTTGTTTGTTTCTTATCATGATAAAAGTGGTAGGAACTTTTAAAGGCCATGGCAGTTGTTCCAAGGAGTTTAGAGACTGCTCTCCTGAAGGATGCAAGAAGACTGACAGTAAGACGAATGAGCAGGCCCATTTCATGTGTGCCTTTGTAGTTTCCTGTTCGGTAATGTACGTGTGTTTGGAGGAGCAGAGGAATGCTGTATTTGCTCGCAGGCATTTGAGAGAAGACCTTGGAAAACCAAATCTTATGGAGAGAGAGATCTGGAGAATGGCAAAAATGGCTTCACAGAAGGGATCAGGGATGTATCTTTGGTCATGGGACCCTTTCGGAAGACGTGAGAGAGTGACTACTCAAGAGGCTTCAGCAAAGGCGCTACAAGAAAGCTGAGTGAAGAAACAGGTGCAGAGAAGTGAGTGGAAGATGAGTTGTCAACGTGAGGGCAAAATGCTTCAAATGGACTGCAAAGGGGAAAGAGGACTGGTGAAGAAAGGGCTTGGAGGTGTTTTGAGCAAAAGGTGTTGGAGAGGGCAATGGTAGCAGTGTCTTGAATAGACTGAGGCTCAACATGTTTCATGGTCAAAGCTCAAGGTAATACAGGTCTAGAGAAGTTTTTGTTATCTTGTATACATTCTGAAGGCTCAGTAACAGGGCTTTTCTTGTGCAAAGAATACAAATACCTTTCAAATGGCAGCTTGGAGACATGTATAACTATTTTTCAGCCTGTACTAGACCTCCTTCAAAACTGGCCAAAAAAGGAAGATGGTAAAAAGTTCATATGAAATTTCTGTGAAATATTTTCACAGCAAATGTCTGGTTTTCATGGGAAGGAATAGAAATATTTTTCATCACAAAATGAAAAGCTTTCAGGTTTGGTAGTTGTTTACTGGGTTTGGGTATTTTTTTCTTTTTCCTCCCTCTCCCCACCACCTTGTTTGGTTTCTTCTGGCTTTGAGTTTCCTGACATAAAGTCAACATTTTCTCCAACTGGGGACATTTACTATTCTCTCCTAGCTGCCAATGTATTTATCTGAAATCTCAACTGAGAAGGCCTTAGGATTTTCTTCTCTGTCATGAAATAGCTACACAGAGCAATTCAAGCCTTAGAAATAAGAAAAGAAGCCTTACAATTAGCCATGTTGCATCAGCCTGTGAAATCTCTTCCTCAGGGCACACCAGTGGTGCTGAGGGACACACATAGCCCCTGTTGTTACCTGCCTGAGATTTTCAGGGTGTTGCTGATGGAGAAGCAGGACCGGCAGGTGCAGCTCCGTGGCTGTTCAGAGCCCCTGTGTGAGTAGCAGCTGGATTTGGCAGTACTGGCAGCAGCGGGGACTGCAACACAGTGATCTGATGTGAAGAACATCTGCTGGAGACAGATAACAGGACGAGAGCAGCCTGCAGGCTTGTTGAACGGTAACTCAAACTTCAAACTAGTGTTTACAACACATTATGTTCTACTTCATCTACTTTCTTCTCTAGAGAGGCGAAGTATGCTTACAAACACCCTGGAAATATGCTGAATGGATTAACCCGCTGGAAAGCAGGTTGGCAAGAGGGATCTAGGTCTGGCTGTGACTCAAAACTCACCCATGTTACTTCATTATGAGAATATTGAGTAAGGAGGAAGCATCCATCTTTCTTGGGTAACAGTAGAACAGATATCCTTGTGCTACACAAGGAGATGCTGCACTGTAGGTGTAGCCATCTTCCCAATTATGTCTGGTAGTCACCCTTCAAGGAAGAGTGAGGCCATCAACTCTGACACTTCACAACTGTCCACCGGAGTATTCTCATCCTGTCTTTATACAGAACAATTTCAACTGGGCATCGCTTTGTTCCTTTTCCAGCCCATTGTGCTGATGTGGACAGCTTAACCTACCCAGTTAGATTGAATAGGCTGATTCCTACCAGGGCTGAGTGAACAGAAGGAGACATTCACTGTGAATATTGGTTCATATTTGAAAGTGAATTTTCATTCAGAACGGAGGCACGTCCACATGACTGCTGCAGCTAAACCAACCAAGCATTGAATTGAGGCTATTCATAACAAACTGTCCATGAATGGCCTGCAGGGCAAAAACTATCTGCAGGAGAAATTCATGGGCAATTTTGACTAATGAATGAATTTGGGAATTTGGCTTTCAGTTTGCAGACAGTTCACAAATAGAAAAAAAAACCATGTGAAACTTATTGAATAAATGATTTATAGTGAAATATTTGTTCAGCTCTAATCTCTATAACGTGTATAGTTTATGGTGTTAGAAAGCACTTTAGGATTAGCTGTGGGAGCTATATGTCAATGAATAGTCTGTGAAAAAACATTCCTTTCTGAACAACTATGTGGAGAAGTGTTAATGTCACCTGCCGCAGAGGGAGTCTGGTAAAGGGCTTGTGCTTGGGAAAGGACTGTTGGATTCCAGCAGTGCTCCTGGGCTCTTCAGAGCAGAAGTTAAGGCTTGAAATCAGCCCTTCTTGCTGACCGCAGTAACTGAGGACAAAAAGGGTGAATACTAGGGCTTATGCATGGGAAAGTTTGGCAGTTTGAGACAGTCATTTCACTTCTGCAATGACTGAGAGACTGAGCTGTGATCGATTTTCACCAAGGCTGTAAGAAACATAACTCAAACCTTGTTATATAGCAAGGGTATTTATATATTCGAGGCACTAAATGTTCATCTGCCTGGAAGTGCCTCACAGCTAGGCACAGCATGCCTTTATGCCTCTATTCCATAGCATTTTACATGGTGCTAATACTAACAAGTCCTCCCGGGAAAACAGTAACTACACCTTGAGTGAATATGCTTTCAGGTTCATGTGGAGATGTTCCTAACTATCCTCTCTTTGGTGATCATCTAGATGCTGTTCCACACTGCATTGCCCCATTTTAAGACCAGCTTGCCCCTTCTGTGCATTCCCTCTCCTACTGCGGGGTCCCTTTGGCTGGCTCCTACCCATACATACAAATGCTTACCAGCAGCCTTGAGTGCCTGTTTTCCCCGGCAGGTAGTATGGAGTGGGACCAGCTCAATGCTTCTACATGACACAGGCAACAGAAACTGGTCCATACCACTCCTTTGCAGTAGCAGGAACTGGCTTCACTTTGGCAAAGCTGGAAGTGGAGCTGACTTCTGAAGCTCAGCCAACACTGAATCCAAGGGAAGGAGCCAACACTGAATCCAAGGTACCTCAGAAAATGATGACCTGGAATGAACCTGAAAATGTTCCTCTTCTGTGTTGGAAACCCTGGACAGCACTTCTGCAAGCACTCTCAAGTGGTGCAATGAATAACTTTTTGCAAAAGCATCCTGCTTTTGCTCTTTTCCCTCAAATGCGCTGAAAGCTTGTAAGCTGAGTCCAGCTGGGAGGAGACACATGCTGCACACAGCCATTGTGTGAAGGAAAGCTATAGGAGCAGCTTGCCTGTGGATGTGGTGGAGATTAATAACAAATATGGTGTGGCATTTCATTACAAGTGTCTACAGGGAGTAAACTGCATTGTACGGATACTGGTTTGTGCTGCTCCTCTGTTTCTCACATTATTATCAAAGATGGATCTCAACCTTCATTCCCTTACAATCACTGGCCATAGTTGTCTCCATGTCCCAGCTCAGTTATTGCTCCCTGCTCATTCTTCCACCCCTTCATCTACCCACTGTGGCTCACTTGCCACATCTCCTCCCTGGCCTGCTCCAGATGCCTCATGGGGGGTTAGCTAATCCAGTGTGTTGCATAACAGACTTGTTTATGGTAGCAGCAGAAATAGAAACAGAGACAGCAAGAGCAAAGGTACATTGGCTCATACTCTTCTTCATCTTTGCTTTTAGTAACGTTGACATTTCAGGAAACAAATGGCCCAGATTGGACTATGAAGACATTTCCAAATGCATAAAGATTTTAAGTATTACAAGGCATTTGACTTTAGAACAATTACTGTTGAATTCTATTAATTTTGCGGCATGTTTCAGATGTCAAAAAAAGAGACCTTACAGTAATGATAGTACTCTATTTTGGTATAAACAATGCATAGCAAAGCAACTTTCCTGGAACTGCCCATCTTGCAAACATTTTGCTTCCAATTCTGACTCATCTATAGGGACAGGGACTGGAGAAAACTACCCTGAAGCCACAATGGAGAATTCTTAGGTTAAGTATAATCTTAATAACATTTTTCTATCTTTTTATGACTCACTTTCATTATTGCAAATCTATGTTTTTAAGTGAACTTATTATTTATCCTTAAATCTTACCTGGTGATAAAACAAATTTCTGAATAATAGGACACACATTCAGACACATTTAGAGCTGCTTTGCCATTAAGCTTGGGTTGGCAAACCCTTGTTTCACCTATTGTCCAGTGTGTGGCACTGGAAAGTCATGAGGAAGTCCACCTTTGTGCTACAAGGAGCAGGGCCTACACAGGCAGTACAGGCTATTGCGTTGTGAAGAGGCAAGAATTATTGTGAACGTCTTTGGGAAGCAACAAAAGAGTAATAGAAGAGAAATGAGGAGAAAATAATCCAGTGAAAACAAGGGGCTGACTTAAGATCAGTAGACATGCAGTGAACCCAAACACCCATTTGCAGGAGTATGTGGGCATGCCTTTTTTAATTTTTTTTTCCCCCAGCACTACTCTTAAAGAAAGCAGGAGCCTGAACACACAGTCCAGAGGACAGTAATGAGAGTAATCAGTGTTCTGACAAATATGACCTATGAAAAAAGATTGAGTGAATTTGGGTTAATTAGCCTACAGAAAAGAAGGCTGAAGGGGGAAGGTGGTAACAGTCTTCCAGTATATAAAAGGCTGCTGCAAGGAAAAAGACAATAAACTGTTCTTCTCATCCATGGTGGGTAGGGCAAGCAATAATGGGCTTAAATTGCAGCAAGGAAGATTCAGGCTAGAAATAAAATGGCCATGATAGTGAAGGACCAAAATGGATTGCCTGGGGAGAGTGTGGAGACTCCATCACTGGAAAGCTTTTTAAGAGTAGATTAGGTGGCCATTTGCCAGGTGTGGTTTAGTTCTAGTTCATCTAACCTCATAGCAAGGGACGAGCTAGATGGTTTCCTGAGGTTTCTCCATGCCTTTTGTCTTTGTGGTTCCAGATGTGCCTGGGATTCAATCAACATGGGTGGGAGCACTGGAGTCAAAGGCAAGAAGAATGATCCAATCACACAAGGTGTGATAAGAAGATTGATTCAGTGCTGCCTTGGGCTGTGCTGAGTAATGGTCTCCAATGCCTGTTGAAAATATGCTCAGGTGGGTTCTCTTCCAATTGTGGTGGAAGCTAGGTGTTAGGAGGAGGGCTGGAAGCAAGGAATGTTGAAACAAGAGATGTCCTCTGTGACAAGAGATGTCCTATCACGTTTATTTTTCAGGAATAGATGGAGGTGGTTCAAGATAGTTTGGTTAAACTAAGGTGTTAAAATCATGCTCAGGCTTCAAACTGTTTTTCACATTCATTCTTTAAACCTTCTTTGTCCTGATCCCTGTTACTGTTGTAGTAATTCCTGGAAGTCCTTTTCCGCATGCTGGTTTCTGCTGTTCCTGATCTTTCTCCTTTTAACCCCAGAGGAATTAACCAACCAGTTAATCTGAAAGCCACACAATTCCTCTTCCTCTTTCACCCTCCCTCTGTCCTTTCAGCCTGCCACACAGAGACCACACTATTCGTAACACTGTCAAATCCTGACAAAACCAAACAGAACAAATACTCTTTGGTTGCTGTGCATTCATGCCCCAGCGGTTGCCTTTCCCCTCAGAGGAGGCAGACTGGGCATCTCTGACTGTTTCTTTGACCATATGGTGACATCATCTCTGTCTTTGTCAATTCCTAACATTCAGAAAACGTTCACTTTCTGCTCCCTCCCAACCCCCAAGGTCTCTCCCGTGCTGTCCCAGATGTTATGCAAAATACAGCAGGAATTTATCACACCAGGCATGTTTAGATGATTTATAAGGCAGTACCACCTGCCCTTCAGTCTCCCAGAAACATGTGCTGCTGACATTCTACAAGGAAATGCTTGTTCCTCCAGTCTAAAAGCCCGGCAACAGGCTCTGCAAACCAGGTGGGCTGGCTTTGCTGCACTCGAAGGAAGAATTATAAAGGAGGGAAGGAAGAAAGCAAGCAGTTTGCTGAAGCAAACCTACAGCAGACCAGCCCCTGTTCCCAATGTTCCTGAAATCATGAGCCTCCATTTCCAGACCTTGTCAAGCTGAGGTGTGGATCACACACCCTTTCCTGGCTGCTGCTGTGCCAGGAGAAGGGCATACTGACTCCAGCTTCCTGGCATGGCACCTCTGCCTGAGGTAAGCTTCTTTTCATACCTGCCTCCTGAGATGTTTTTTTTTGTCAGGACCCCACAACTTGTTTTAGCCATCTGAACTAGGTTAGCAGTGATCTGTTATTAAAGCTAAGCCAGCTCCTTCTGCCTGAAATGGGGGAGAGATTGTCCATAGGAGCATCTCAGTCAGCAGATCTGACCAGGCAATAATGTCTCCTTGGCTGCAGCTGGAAGAGGACACAGCATCCAGCCCTGGTATTTGTGACTGTGGATGTGCCACCAAAGCCACACAAAGAGAGCTATGAGGTCTTATATTATCATAAATAGGTCCGATAATGTTTTTGCCTGATGTGTGAGGGACAGAAAATAAAGATAGAGAACTGTTAGGCTGTCTCTACACAGTCTGGAAACATCTTCTGTGCAAAGCTATCAACAGCCTAGGTGAGATATGTTGCAGTTCTTCCCACAGAGAGCTCCAAAGGGAAATTTCCACTGGCCATCTGAAGAAACAGGGCTGGTCATCCCTGCTCTGTAGAGCTGTCTTATTGCTGTAGTCACAATTATTTCAGGTGAGAAGCAGTGTTCTGTCAAGAAAAGCCATTCCCAGTTAGTGTCTAGCGGAAGTAAGTGGTAAGTCCTGCTTGTCATTCATACTGCTGTGGTATTAAAAGTCTAACGAAACCCTAAATCCAAATCTTCCCACTTCATGGTTTCTCATACTTGTGTGCCACCACAGCCATATTTTGCCTCTTCCGATCACAGCATCTATCTGTGTGGTGTCTATTTTGTCAGACAATATTTTGAAAATGTTGCTGGAAATATTCATGGTGTCATAGCAGATTTTTTTTTTTCTCTTTTCTGTTTCCAGAAAACTGGAGTTTGTTAGTTCAATCCCTGCTCCAGCCCCACATTTCTTGCATTATCCAGTATGAATCTCGGTATCTATTAGACCAAGGAGTGCAGAGCAGAGAAAAGCAGAATCTTGTACCATGGCGTATTCCCTTAAAATGCTTGAAGGTTAGCAGGAGTGAACACGGAGCCCCACATGTACAGCAAAGTCAGCCTCAACAAGCAGCGTGCGTGCACTTTGGGTCAGTTAAAGCAAATGAATAACAGATATGGCCTCAGCGTAGATTTCTTCTGAGTATGAGAACAAGCCCAAAAGGAGAGGAAAGTAGGTGTAGAAAATGGGCAACTCTCTCCCAAAACCAGTGTGTTCCTTTGTCTTGGCGCTAGGCAGAGGACACTGAAGGTTAGAAACAGGTGGAAAAGTAACTTCTCTCAGTAGGAGACAGCGAGCACTTCAGAGGAGACAGCAGGTTATAATGACAACTCTTGCCAGTGTATGCAGAATGTACTCTGGGTTTGGGGAGAAGGGAAAAGGTACAGATCCCATCTTGCAAGTGTGAGGCACAAGATACTCTGAGGTCTGGAGATCTATGAAGAAAGCCCTGCACAAAGTTGGTCTCAGCAATGCCTTTGACCGCTGTTCTCTGCCTCTTCTGTACAGACACTTAATTTCACATTTTAGACAAGCAGTTTTTGTCCAACACTCTGCATTCTTACTGAGTAAATCAATGAATTTTCAAAGAATGTGCCATCTTCCACTGCCTGAGGTAGGTGAATGCAGTGCACTTGGTTCCCTTACGTGCCAAGCCCAGACCATTTGGTTTCACTGCATTCAACAGTAGATGGTGGTTTGCAAGGTATTGGAGTGGGCTAAACCTAAGCTCACCAGCTCTGTGTAGTGAAGCCTCCTTTATACACTGCAATGCCCTCTTCTCACAACTGCTATATTTTTTCCTGCTTTCAGATAGCATTACTCTGAGTTCTGCCATCATGGCATTTGACAGCAAACAACCATCTGCAATATTTCCTTAACGATAAGAAATGCTAGATTTCAGTCCCTCAGTTTTCTGACAAGAATAACAATGCCTCTTCCTCTAGAGCAAAGGGCTGGAGGCACTGTATATTATTACTGTAGCTTTCTGTTTCTGGAGGCAGATGTTTGGTTAGACTCTCCAGTGATACAGATTTGCCAGGTATCCCTTAGCTGTCATCAGAATTTATAAAACAAAAACCCACTTGACCCCTCGTGACAGGATACTGAGATGGGAAACCTCTGTTAGTCCACAGAAACCAAGTAAATAGGGCTGGAAAAACCTCCAGAGTCCACTGCTGTACCAGAGAATGATTGTCTCCCAGACAGCTCTGCATGAGCGAAGCAACAGGCTTTCCTCTGGGACACAGGTCAGCATCTCCATTATCGAGTGTGCCCATCAGAGGCTAAATCTCCACCCTTTTAATTTCACCCTATTCTTCATAGCTGTAAGACCTTTATTCCTCCCAGTACGATTATTCTTCCATCAAATACTTGTAGCAGGTTAAGTATGCTCCTCTGGGTATAGCTAGGCAGCTATACATATTTAGCTCTCTTTCCCTCCCCAGGAATCAATTTCCCCAGCCCTTTAATCATGTTTACTGCTCTTCTCTGAATCTGTACAGTTGCTGGCATTTTGCATTGGTTCCCATTCATCTCTGGGCTTTTTGACAAGCTGTGAAACTTCATCTTTGCCTTTTTTCTACCAAAAGAGAGGCAATCTAGCAAAGCAGGCAGCACTCTGAGCTAATGTCCTCCCGTGACTACGATTCTCTGCCTCCCTAAACTGCTGGGTGATCTTGGAGATCAGTTGCTTGTTGCAGTCTTTCTCACTGGGTGAACTGAGACAACAACGGTTCCCTCTCCTGTGAAGTGCTTGGAGATCTATGTGTGCAAACATGATAGAAACACTAAACACTTCAGCTGTTATTGCTACCTAGAGGAGTGGCTGGCATTGGGAAAGGATGCCAGGTTCTTGAGCAGAGCCCTGCCCAACCTCCTTCACACACCCACACACCAGCACAGATGCATTTGTGTTCACTGGTGTCCGTCTCTGCTGTGCAGCTCATGTCTCTCTCAGCTGTGAAAGTCTCACAGGGAAGAGGACAGCTTGAGCTTGAGCTGGGGGCAATTATGTTGCTTAACAATTTCACCTCCCTCTGATTCTTCCTTGTCAATGAGGGACCAGGACATTAACTCTCAATAAATTAAGTCATTATATTGGGTTTTAATCTCTCTAATATTTCACTGTTGACTTTTCTAACAGAATCAAGACACTTCTTGGCATCTTTTTGTTCTTACTCGCCCTGGTATTTGACCCCTACAGGAGGAGTTTGGTTTCTCCCAGGATCTTGGATGCCAGTAAAGAGCTCTGCTCACCTTTCTTCCCTGCCATCTGCCATCCTGGCATTTCTTGGCCTCTGAACAGCAGATCAGATTTCACCTTGATCAAGCTGCAAAGCATTAAGGTAAGAGCCTTGGTCTCCAGGCACTGTGGCTTGGACGGAAGTAATTACCACAGTGGGCACGAGGTAGCAGATTCCTGCCAACAAGCCTCCTGGTGCCAGTGCAGAGAGCATGGATACCTCCTGGACCGGACCTGAAGGAAAAGGCAAAGCAGCTGAGAGCTGGGTGACTCTGCTTTGCTAGATATGTCCAGCAAACACTGCTGGCTGCCCAGCTGTAGGGAAGTGACTCCAAGCCTACTTACTACAGGCGTCCTATCAAGGCTGATATGTCTCTGCCTGGCTGGAGAGGCATCATCAGCCAGTGGCAGAGACAGGGCAAATATGTGCCAATAGATGTGAGGCTGGAAAATGTGTCAGGCTGAATCCTACAAACATCTTTCTGAGTCAGGGGAGATGAATTGTAGGGAAAGGGGTTTGGCTCCTTTTAGAGTCAGGGGAGGGAGAGGTTTCTTCAGTGGGCTGTTCAGACACATGTTACGGTGCACATTATCTGATGCCCAGAGTAGGACTAAGGTGAAGTTCTGGTCTTTTGTCTAGGATGTAGTCACCCTCCCATGTAGTCACAGCTACTGTCCAGCTCTTGCAGCTGCTAAGACCCATAGGTTACTCAATTTTTATTTATTCCAAAGCTTCCCAGATGCCTATAAGTATCCTGGGCTGCATACAAATATCCATAGTTTGATGGCTCAGGCAAAAAGCTGAGTACCACCTGCCTGAACAGTGCTGCCACCTGAACAGGAGGGGCATCCTCACTTCTTGCCCTCTGCAAATGCTTGCAGAGCACGGCCTGTGACTGATGTCTGCTATTCTCCACAGCAGGCTGGCAGTATGTTGCTGAGAGGTGAAGTGGCTGCACAGTGCACCTGTCTGAGACATGCAAGCAGTGGGGCACATGAAATTATGGAGGGCAAGCACAAGGGTATTGAGAGTCAGGCTTGGGAGGAGAAGACGTAGTTACACATAACATCAAGAAAATAAGGCAGGGAAGTAGGGAAGTTTGGAATAGAGCTAAGGAGTAAGAAGGTCACTGGGGAGCAGTTTGGCCATGGCACTCAGCAGTAACATTTATGTACTGCTACAGCTTTTAGCCAGACAGTCAAAAGAAGAGCAGAGGCCTTGAGACCTAGTCCCAGCCCCAGTCATGCACCTTCTGGCCAGGCCTTAGCTTTGTGTAGGTTTTGGCTGGAATTGTGGTTCAGTAGCATTGCACAGTGGATTACTTCTGCCTAGGCAGAGATGAAGGAGGTGGATTCAAGGAGGAGGAAGAGCCAGTAAAAGATGAAGCAAAAATGAGGCATCCTGAGTGAACAGTCAAGAGGCTCAGTGTTTCTTCAGCCATTTCCCAGGCCTGGAGAACCACTGAGGGAGTTTCAGGTCATGAAGAACACACCGCACTATACGCATTTGTGGCTGCTCTTGGCACAAAACTGTTTTGAGGAAGCAGCAGGAGGGAAAAGAGAGAACAGGAACAAGGTGGCAATGAGAGCAGCAGCTTGCTCTGAAAAAGGTGACCAGGTAAAGGGAGGCTGCACGAACACAGACAAACTTCAGATTTCAGTCAAAAGTGATGTGCAGCAAATGCATTTTACACAAGAGCTGTTTGTACATGATCCTCACTGTGATGTGACTGTCAGGATACTGTGCTATGGAAAATTTGGCCGTTGCATGGGATGCAGTGCCTGGCAAGTATGACCACCTTGTTTTTTAGAAACTTAAACTCTTCTCTGTTGAAAGAAGCTAGAGTTTGGAAGGCAGAGAGGGGGCAAGGGACAAGCATAGCAAAATGCAGATACAGTGCTGCTATGGGGCAAGGAGGGGTGATCTCGATGAAGTCTGCACTGGGGGCTGCTGTCAGCATTCGGACATCTGTGTTTTCCCCCTCTCGAATTTCTGAAAAAGGGATATGACACATGTACCCCTTTTCCCTATTGTGTGCTGCCCCCCTCCCCACTGCATGGGCTCACTGTCTTCTCCATGGTCTCCTCGTGGCTCCTCGACTGAGCGGGCATGTGATGTTTAGATGTGCAGTGTCATGGTACATCCAGACAAGTGGAGCTGCTTAAATGACACAGAGATCTGTGAAAGGAGAAGTTGTGGACCGTATGCCCTTGTTCTGCCTTTTAGCATATAGATTATGGTCTATGTCTTCAGGATCATTTTGTTTCAGGAACGGCCTCTGTCCTTCAAGGTTACTATGTACAATGTTCATTTTTTTTCTCTTTGCACAGCATGATGGCTATTTTGGAAGCCATTTTAGATGCCACGTTTCCCATTTACGCTGCAAAGGGCAAATCTAGGCACTTGCATGAACATTTTGGATTGTAACTTGGCGCAGGAAGGAAAGGTGAGGTGCTGAAATGATTAAATCCTTGATTGGCACTAGTTGCATGTGACAGAGCTGGTAGTGAAAGCACAGGCAGGTGTCTTTGCCAGACCGAGCTGGAGCAGAGTAAAAGGCTACAACTCCTTAGGCATGCTTAGATGAGTGTTTTTAGGTCTCAGCTGTGCGGGCAGTCTTCTGATATGAAGGGCTGTAACAAACACCAGGAACTGCTATCTTCTTAAATTATGTTGGCTCAATCTGTAAAAAGATGCTAATGTGGCAGTAAAAGAGGAACTGTCTGGAGATGTACCATAAATCTGAATTTGTGATTACTTGGCTTCTGTGTTATGGCAATGTTCAGAATCTTGGACGCTGGGCACCGTATGGGGGAATGGGCTGTCCATGCAGGCAGTTTGCAGTCAACCACTCAAGACAGGTTGTGAGAGAGGTAGGAACTGTGCTATCATCCCGTTTAACAGAAGAAGGCATGATTTTCAGTTGTCACAAGCTCTAAAATCCCCACTGAGGAAAAGGTACCATAGCTAAATGGCTATTGAATGTCACACCCAGGCTGCCCCTCGGAGCTGCCAGTTGGTGTGGCAATGGTGATGCTGCTTGATGCAGGTGACGTTCTCACTCTGCTTCTTCACAAGAAAGATGTTTGCCCTTGCTTAAATGTTTCCTCAGGATAACAGTAACAAATACTGGAAGGTGTGAACAGCTACTACTTGAACAACAAGGCTATGTCTGAAGTAAAGAGCTGCTCAGAAAACTGCCAGAAATAGAAAATCTGAAGAAACCCATCATGTTCTAGTGCCTTGTACCACTCAGTCATAAGTGAGAGTGCATTGGACCACGGGAGATGTTCCCTCAAGGATGCTTGCCTACTGGGGAACTGAGGAGCATCATCCTTCCAAACTACTCCTATGAGGCAACGGATCACTGTTGGGAAAGGTACTCAGTTAGCTTATTGGCTGTAAACTTCTTATGAAGGGAGCTGTGCTTTCCCTCAATACCTCTCTCTTGAAATGTATCCAAAATTACTGACTTGAAATATGAGGCCATAATATGTACATAGGTGGCATCTAGGCACAAGAGAGAGGCAAGGAGCACAGCAAGTTAGCATTGATTACAGCCCAAAAAATACCAGTCACATAATCTGTCGGATCTCGTCTGAGAGAAGGAAGACAGCGGAGGCAGATGTTTGACAACAGGTTTTATCTGAAGTGGTGAGGTGATGCTTACAAAGGGGTGCTTTTTTAAAAGGGGACTCCAAATATTTTCTTCTGTTCAGCACAGGCGATGTCCCTTTGCCAGGGAGCACAGAAGCTTCTTAGGTAGCAATATGAACAACTCAGGGAAAAATCATCACTTGTTTTCCTATTTAAGCAAAGATGCTTTCTCGTAATGATAACGAAAGCAGGAGGCAGCATCTCTTGGCAAACAAAGTGACATTAAAAGCATTTGCTGGAAATGCTTTCCACTTTGTTCCTGAAAAATGTTCAGAGTGTATTGGCAGAGTAGCAGAAGACTCAGTTGTGCAGCAGGGGCCCAGCTACTGTAATTTGAAGTTTGGGAGGGGAAGGACCAGAGGGGTGGTGAAGACCCTCTGGTGGGATCTAGGAAGCTTGTTATATTAAACCCACTAATCACTTGATGCTATCTGGCATAATCCAAAGACAGAAAATATGCTCTTCCAAAGCCTGTTTAGAAGCTACTGGGATACGTCGTCTCTGGCGGGGGGATGATTCACTAGCATTGGAGAAGAAAACCACTGGGGAAATCATCCCTAGAATGCAGATGAATCCGGGAATAGAACCCAGCAATGTGCCTTTGAACACATCACTGCTCTGTACCCATGGGATAAAGGCAGCAGCAGGGGCTGACACAGGCTGTCTATTCCTCAGTGAAAGCAAGTTGTGCAAAAAAGCACAAATGCTTTGCACCCTGCCTGGCTTTGGGCTCTGTGGCCAACCCACGGGTCTGCTTTGGAGGCTGTGCCTGGCAGCAAGGTATCATGTTGAGTATATGTGGGCTCCTGTGGTCCCACATGTGGTGGGAAGCATGCTTCCACTGTGCCTGAGGCTACACTCACAGCTTGCAGCATGGAAGCTAGGCAAGGCTAATCTCAAGGCTGTTCTCTAAGACATCAGTGCCTGAGGCTGCAGACAGAGACAGGATGCATATTGCTGGACAGGAATCATTGACTCCAAGGCCTAAGTTTCTGTCTGAAGGCAGCAGACACTTTACAGGAGCTAGTCTGAGATGAACTGAACTCCTACAGGAGCTAAGGCCTCTCTCTCATCCCACTTACCTCTCCTCAAAGTGCAAGTGTTCCACCCCACCAAAAAAAAAGTGCAGTAGACCTTAAGATACAAGCTCCAAACCCCATTGAAACAAAAAGTATGCACAGTTTTCTCTATGGCAAGAAGAAGAGAATAAACCAAAAGTGAGTCCTGGTATTTTGCATACTCCTTGGAAAGCTGCCAGCTGTGATGGTACTTAGGGCAATTGAAAAAACAGCATAAGAGTCAGTGCAACTAACTTTGCCCACTGTCTAACAGTCACCCCAACTTGCTTGCATCCATTAAGTCTCACAGGAATTTATAAAATTGGAAAAGCTTCCTTGGCCTGCCGATATTTTACAGACCCTCAGCACAATGAGGGAAAGGCTTGCCTTCTGCCACTGAGGCTTACATGCAGATGGGACTCCATGCTAATCGCTTGCATATCAAAGCCCTGAGTGCACCTGTGTGGCTTAACAACCCTAACTAGCCTCAACTGGACCCATGCACCCTCCGCCATTGGTCCAGGAACTGCTTTTAGGCTCCAACCCTTACTCTTAGTTCTGGCCTGAGCTATATGGCAGGTAGCCTTATCTCTAGCTGCCTCAACTGACTGGACTTCCTGCATGAACTCAGGACCTGGCTCATTTAATTGCTTTTCATCACTGGACTGTCAACAGAACCTGCTCCTGCCCTGGCTCTGTTTGGATACCATGGAGCTCTGCCTCTGATTTGAGAGGACACTATGGCTATCCTCAGCTGCTGGCTCATCTTCCCTTGTGGAGTAGCTGTGCTTTTGTTGCTTCCTGGTGTGAGGTGAGTGACCTCAGCCTGGAGGAAAAAGGCTGGAAAAAGCGGAGTGTTTTGTTGGCTACCTCAGCAGCTGCTGACCCAAAAAAAGTTATCTGTGCATTACCACTTCTGTTATGGAAATCAAGGGATTCAGAGTAAGTGATCACTAAAAGGAAATGACATATGGACTTTCAGTTTTTCCCATGCGGAAAAGAAATGCCAAGCTCTCTTCTTTATTCACCTGTTCCTACTGTCTCTGGTGCCGATAGCTTAAACAAGTCTGTCTTACAAATCAGGAGCTAGAATTTGGCTTCTTAAAGAAAGAAGCTGAAATGAAGCATATATATGATCATTAAAATGTGCAGGAAATCTGCATTGCCAAATCTGCATTCCCTTCTAAGAGGGAAAAACAGGTACACTTGTACAGTGTCACTAACCTGTGGAACTCACTGCCATGTGATAACTTTGGGGTCAGAAGCTCAGCAGAATTCAGAAGGGGAAGGGGTGTTAAAATAGCCAGTGAAAGCATACACAATTACATTAGACAGGTTAAAAATGCAGGAGGGATGCAAACCTTTATGCTTGAGGGTATCAGCTCACTAATAACTGATGGCATTAAGGAGGAAAACTCCCCTATTGGCATGTTGTTAATTACATAATTGCACACACTCTGCAGTTTCTCATGCTGATCACAGTGGGAGTCAGGACCCTGCACTGCATGGCCTGCAGACATGATCCAGTCTAGCAGTTGTTTTGCTTATTTCCTCATTTTGTGGGACACCCAGAAACTAATGGCAGGGGATGCATTCAGAATACAGTGAGTGAGGTGGCAGCAGTTTAGTGGCAGATGAAATTATTTGTACAGTGATGTGTTGACAGAGGTGTGAATTGCACACAAACACAGTGTATGAAACTGTGCAGTGAAGAAATGAGTGGCACACACTTCTAAACAGGGTCTTTCTTGCTGTGGAGTTCTCACTCCTGCTGTTTATTTTCCACCTCCACTCTTAAGAGTAAAACTCAGCAATCTGTAAAGTGCTCTAAAACCTGCCTCTGGGTCCTGGAGCAAGTTGCAAACCTGCTCTTTTGCTGGGTCTTCAAGGTTGCTGTAGGTGCAAGGTGGTGCTGTAAGAGGTGGGAGTGGGGACCTCTCTCCATGGCTGTGAAGACAGACAGTGCTCAGGGCTGTGGGAGGAGGGTGCTGTATGAGACCAGAGACGATAAACAGAAGTGAGAAGTCAAGGAACAAGTATTCAGTCAATGTCAGAACCAGGACAAGAAACTGAGTTCTCTATCACCTTGCATGTGCCCCAGCCATTTGCTGTCAAGGCTGCTGGACTTCTGTGAGAACCTTGTACTAAAGACCAGGAGGATTGTAAATGAAAGGAGCCAGGAAGATTACCTTTGTGGAGACAAAGAAACAAGTTTCCTCACGTATTTCCTTTCTAGGTTAAAAGAGCAATGGTAGAGGAAGATGTGTTTAGGGGCTTTCTAGAATTTTCCTTGAGACAGTAGCAAGTCCGAAAAGGAATATTGCTATAACTTTTCCACTCTTGTCTTTTGATGTGGCAACATGCTGTCCCCATAATGCCCCATCTTGTCTCTATTTGTATTGTACTCGCGTTTCCCAGCCATGTCTCAAATGGGATACTTTCCCTGGAAGTGTCACCCCTAATTAATATCCTCCAAGGCGGCTCCCTAATTAGTATACAGGTCTGGTTTCAGTGCAGCTTGTTAACAGGCTCACTCCTCAGAGAATGGTAATTAGGTATGACACTGATATACTGTGGTGTTACAGTAACCTGCCACAAGGCTAGATCCACTGGATAGGTAAGTGGCAGCCACCATACCAGGAGAACAGGTCCTGCCTGGGCAAATCCATTTTGGGTGAGAACAGAGTGAAACAAGAAGGGGCAATCTGACATGGTGGAAGAAAGAAGCTCAAGGTGTGATCAAAGATCTGGTTGGAAAACAGGGTGAGCAAAGAACCTCACTAGCTTGTGTCCTATATTTTCTACACTCATGTCTGCTCATGCCCACCATTCATGTGCTCCAGCACCTCTTCCTCACAGAAGTATTCTGAAGTTGGTCTGCCCAGCTCTGAAAAAGCATATCAGTTCTGGCCTTTAGTACTCCTATAGTCTCCTGTTGCTTGTCTTTTCATGACCAAAAAGCATGTGTTTATTTGATACTTTTGTGACAGTGGCAGTGAGGGACAGAATGATTCTGCAGAAGCAAAATCTGATTTCTATGGAAACATTCATTGCAAAACCTTTAATGTCTCTTATTGACCTCTTCTGCTTGGACATAACTTGAAATGTCGGAGTTATTAGGAAATATCGGGGGGGGAGGGGGGAAGGAATCCAGCAAAAATCCTCCAAGGCCTCCCACAGTACTAGGCTCATGGAGCAAAAAGAGACAAACTGGGAAAAAAAAGACCTCTTTTTCCAAGAGGTCACACCAAAATGCTGGATTCCAACATGCTGAGCCATCAAGTGTGTGAAATCAAGAGTGTCTTTGAATCAGTGAGTCAGCATTGACTTGAACAAATATCTTCATTTGGGCACCTCTTCAGCTTCCTGGAGTTGTTTGTATGTGCAGCTTCTCTATTGGTGGCACCAAGCAGGCTGCCAGACTCATTTCTTGCTGCAGTCTATCATGACCATGACCTCAGATGTACAGGATATTATCCTCAATGATTACTATGATCCTCTGAGTGTATAGGCATCCTTGCCCTCCCTATGTACTCTTATAACCCTCTTTGCTACACAGAGGCAGAAAGACAGTTCAGAAGGCTCCTGTTCTGTCTTATAGCTAGGGCCCAGGACCACCATCTTTGGCCAAGAGACATCCTTAGAATCATAGAATCATTTAGGTTGGAAAAGACCTTTAAAATCACTGAGTCCAACTGTTAACCTAGCACTGCCAAGTCCACCACTAAACCATGTCCCTGAGCACCACATCTACATATCTTTTAAATACCCCCAGGGATGGTGACTGGACCACTTCCCTGGACAGCCTGTTCCAATGCTTGATAACCCTCTTAGTGAAGAAATTTTTCCTAATATCCAATCTACTTTCCAGCCACTCTTCCCCAAGCCTGTAGCATTGCGTGGTGGTGTTGTGACTCAAGTGCAGGACCCAGCGCTTAGCCTTGATGAACCTCATACAATCGGCCTTGGCCCATCGATCCAGCCTGTCCAGATCCCTCTGTAGAGCCGTCCTACCCTCAAGCAAATCAACACTCCCATCCAACTTGGTGTCATCTGCAGACTTACTGAGGGTGCACTCGATCCCCTCGTCCAGATCATCAATAAAGATATTGAACAGAACTGGCCCCAATACTGAGCCCTGGGGAACACCACTTGTGACTGGCTGCCAACTGGGTTCAACTCCATTCACTACAACTCTTTGGGCCTGGCCAGGTTAGTCAAGCAGGACCTGCCTTTCATAAACACATGCTGACTGGGCCTGATCACCTGGGTGTTCTGTACATGCCGCATGATGGCACTCAAGATGATCTGCTCCATAACCTTCCCAGGCACCGAGGTCAGACTGACAGGCCTGTAGTTCTCCAGATCCTCCTTCCAGCCCTTCTTGTAGATGGGCATCACATTTGCTCATCTCCAGTCAACTGGGACCTCCCCGGTTAGCCAGGACTGCTGGTAAATGATTGGAAGTGGCTTGGTGACCACTTCCGCCAGCTCCCTCAGCACCCTTGGGTGGATCCCATCCGGCCCCATAGACTTATGTGTGTCTAAGCAGTGTAGCAGGTCGCTAACCATTTCCCCTTGGATTATGGGGGCTTCATTCTGCTCCCCATCCCCGTCTTCCAGCTCAAGGGGCTGGGTACCCAGAGAACAACTGGTCTTACTATTAAAGACTGAGGCAAAGAAGGCATTAAGTACCTCAGCCTTTTCCTCATCCTTTGTCACTCCATTTCCCCCCTGCATCCAATAAAGGATGGAGACTCTCCTTAGGCCTCCTTTTGTTGCTAATGTATTTATAGCAACATTTTTTATTGTCTTTTATGGCAGTAGACAGATTAAGTTCTAGTTGGGCTTTGGCCCTTCTAATTTTCTCCCTGCATAACCTCACAACATCCTTGTAGTCCTCCTGAGTGGCCTGCCCCTTCTTCCAAGGGTCATAAACTCTCTTTTCCCCTGAGTTCCAGCCAAAGCTCTCTGTTCAGCCAGGCCAGTCTTCCCTGCTGGCTCGTCTTTCGGCACATGGGGACAGCCTGCTCCTGCGCCTTTAAGATTTCCTTCTTGAAGAATGTCCAGCCTTCCTGGACTCCTTTGCCCTTCAGGACTGCCTCCCAAGGGACTCTGTCAACTGGGCTCCTAAACAGGCCAAAGTCTGCGCTCGGGAAGTCCAAGGTAGCAGTTCTGCTGAACCCCCTCCTTACTTCTCCAAGAATGGAAAACTCCGTCATTTTGTGATCGCTGTGCCCAAGATGACCTCTAACCACCACATCACCCACAAGTCCTTCTCTATTCACAAACAACAGGTCCAGCGGGGCGCCTTCCCTAGTCGGCTCACTCACCAACTGCGTCAGGAAGTTATCTTCCACGCGCTCCAGGAACCTCCTAGACTGTTTCCTCTCCACTGTATTGTATTTCCAGCAGACATCTGGTAAGTTGAAGTCCCCCACGAGAACAAGGGCTAGCAATTGTGAGACTTCTCCCAGCTGCTTGTAAAATACTTCATCCATCTTTTCATCCTGGTTGAATGGTCTATAACAGACTCCCATCATGATATCTGCCTCGTTGGCCTCCCCCCTGATTCTTACCCATAAACACTCAACCCTATCGTCACCATCATTAAGTTCAAGACAATCAAAACACTCCCTAACATACAGGGCTACCCCACCGCCTCGCCTTCCTTGCTTATCCCTTGTGAAGAGTATATAGCCATCCATTGCAGCACTCCAGTTGTGTGAGTCATCCTGCCATGTTTCCATGATGGCAACTATATCATAGTTTTCCTGCTGCACAATGGCTTCCAGCTCCTCCTGTTTGTTGCCCACGCTGCATGCATTGGTGTAGATGCACTTCAGTTCGGCTATTGATCCTGTCACCTTTTGGGAGGAGAAGCCCTAATTCCTACATGACCATTCTCAGGCGCTTCTGTGGTTTCTAACACATCCATAACCCTTGTGTCTTTGCTGCTGCATGGATCTCCTTGGTGCAAGCTGTCAGTCAGTTCCCAAAGACAAGCCTTGCAGTTTGTCAGATGCAGTTTTTCTGCAATGCTGTATAGTTGTGCATGAAGTGATGGTGATTCACCATGGCAGTTGATGACAATATGTCTCTTATCAAAGGAACACAAAGGAGGGAGTGAGCCAGTGTGTACCATAAAGGCCAGAGACCTCCATCTGATAAAGACCTGGATTTTTTTTTCCCCAGTATCATTTTCCACATAGTCATGAACTGAACATGTTGGGTTTTTTCCCACATTTGTCAAACCTTTTTACGCAGCAAATGAGAGGAGCTTCCGGAAGGTGGAAGTCTTCTAGGTAGAAATAATCCATTGTTACAAGCCTAAGGCTTAGAGTTTGTTTAGCAGATTTTTAGAAAACAGCCAATGAAAGGTCTGAGCCCAGGAAAGTTAGGAATTGAAAAGAAGCTGCACTAAGGAGTGAGCTTTACAAAGCCTGTATTCCCTTTAAAGCTGAGGTTAATCAAGGCCAAACAATGTGGAGTTGAGTAGCTGAACCTCCTGTACCCCTGGGGATATTCAGCATTTTTTAGCAATGGGAGTCACTCATTATTAAGGATACCTGCAGAAGAGGTTTGGTTTGCTTGTATATTAATTCCCTTTGTCTCCTGAATGATACACAGTGAAACTCTGATGGTTTTTTTTTCTGCTTTTTGAGCTTTACTTCAAAAATATCAGGACTATTGAGGCTGAGCTTTCCTAAATTTGCTGAAGGAATCACTGTTGGACTAATTAAAAAGTCCCTTTCCACATTTAAGTCTTAGGAAAAGTTTCCTAGCACTCTTGCTAAACAAGGCACTAGAGTAAGGTAAGTTTCTGAAGTGCTAGGACATCCAACCCTGCTACAGCAAATGAGATAGATTTGTGTTCAGGTCCTAAACAACTAGCTTAATTTTAACATCCCAAGTTGATTACCATCCCTGATGCTTGGTGAAGCATTGGGCACTGCCAAAGCAGTAGCTCTGTGTCATCTGAATCCTATTCTTGTCAATATGCCTTGAAGTGAATGAGTGCAGAGCAGTTAAGACTCCAATCCCTCACTGGCATCTCTGAAACAAATAACATTAAGACAGATGCTTGGTCTAAGTGCACAACATTTGTTTTTCTCTGAGGAATGGATAGTCACCACAGCACTCTTCAAGCTGGGTGCTTTGTAGCCACGAGGACTTGTGATCTTGCTTAACCTGGATGGGACAGGATCAGATACCTGTGTGTGTCCCTTCATATCCTCTGACTATGTCCTTGAACCGTGACAGCTGTAAAACCTTTTCCTATGTCTCTTGTACAGATCATTGGAGGAATTTGAAATGCTAACCTGACCTTTTGTCCTCTTAACGCATTGTCCCAAGAGAATTTGGTAGAAGAGACATTTCAGTTGCCCTCGGATATTTCATAACTTTAAATATTTTATAACAAATTAAATGTTAATTGTGTGCTGTCCGGAGGAGAAAATCATTGTAGTATTCAATTAACATTTAATATATTAGCCATCAAATATTTAAATAGCTCCTATCCAATGGATGTATTTCTTCTGCATTTTCTGTGTGGATCCCTGACTTAGTTTGCCACAGAACTTTTCACCAAGATGCTACAGCAGAATAACTTTAAAAAGGCAGAAAAAAGATCACATTTCTGCCCATGTTTTCTTGCTTTTGAAGTTTTCCAGTACAATATAGGAGGTCTGGATACTAGTATGGGGGAAAAGGAACAAGCTGGTGCCCCCTGCAGTATTGCTTTGCTGTTCTGCTAGCTCACCCTGACTACAAGTCATGACATCTTTGAGAAGGTGCCTAGAGATCTCTTAATTATACAGTTGCCTCCTTAAGTCACTTCAGTGCCTCTTCATTGTGCTGTGCATCAAAATCAGCTTCTGTTCTCAGGGCCCTACATCTCATGGCTCCTGCTTATGTTTCTGATTTGGTTTGCTTTTACAGCTTCTTCCCTTGATCTGTCCTCAGTGATCACTTCTTTCAACTTCTTCCTTCACTGACTCTTCTTTCTTGTCACCCTCATGTGCTTTTAATACTTTCCTATAAGGTCTGTTCATCAAGCTGCTATTTTATTCTAAAACTAGCAGAGCTTCTCCCCATCCCCTGAAAAGAAATGGAAAAGTTCACTTTTACAATAACAAAACAGATGTGTCTGTGGGGAAGAGGTGATAAAATCACTGCTTGTAAAGCTTACACATAACAGAGGTTGCATGTTAACTAGTGGCAGGGCGAGGCCAATTCTATGCAGCAATGTGTAAGCATTAGTAAGCAAGATGTGTATTAATCCTGTGAAGTCAGGCATCACAAAATAAAGACTGTGAGGCAGGCATTGGCTAGGGGAGCTCTCCCTTGTGCCGGACTGATTTGGTAAATGACTTTGGGGTTCTGGTGTTAATGGGCTGAACATGAGTACTTGGGATATTGTTTGGGGACATCAGAGTAGGAGACAAGTTTCATGGAATCACAGAGTGGTAGGGGTTGGAAGAGACCTCTGGAGATCATCTTGTCCAACCCCCCTGCTTGAGCAGATACACCTAGAGCAGGGTGCACAGGACCGCGTCCAGGTGGGTTTTGAATATCTCCAGAGAAGGAGACTCCACTACCTCTCTGGGCAGCCTGTTCCAGTGCTCTGTCACCCTCACAGTAAAGAAGTTTTTCCTCATGTTCAGGTGGAACTTCCTGCATTCCAATTTGTGCCCATTGCCCCTTGTCCTGTCATTGGGCACCACTGAAAAGAGTCTGGCCTCATCCTCTTGACGCCCACCCTTCAGATATTTATAAGCATTGATAAGATGCTTAAGGGGGCCTCAGTCTTCTCTTCTCCAGGCTGAACAAACCCAGGTCTCTCAGCCTTTCCTCATAAGAGAGATGGTCCAGTGCCCTGATCATCTTTGTGGCTCTCCGCTGGACTTGCTCCAGCAGTTCCCTGTCCTTCTTGAGCTGGGGAGCCCAGAACTGGACACAGTACTCCAGATGTGGCCTCACTAGGGCGGAGTAGAGGGGGAGGATAACCTCCCTTGACCTGCTGGCCACACTCCTTTTGATGCACCCCAGGATCCCGTTGGCCTTCTTGGCCACAAGGGCACAGCGCTGGCTCATGGTCAGCCTGCTGTCCACCAGCACTCCCAGGTCCTTCTCAGCAGTGCTACTCTCCAGCAGGTCAACCCCCAACCTGTACCAGTGCATGTGGTTGTTCCTCCCCAGGTGCAGGACCTTACACTTGCTCTTGTTGAATTTCATTTGGCTCCCCTCGGCCCAGCTCTCCAGCCTGTCCAGGTCTCACTGAACGGCAGCACAGCCTTCTGGCATATCAGCCACTCCCCCCAGTTTTGTATCATCAGCAAACTTGCTGAGGGCACACTCTATCCCTTCATCCAGGTCATTTATGAATATGTTGAACAGGATTGGACCCAGTACAGAACCCTGGGGAACACCGCTAGTTACGGGCCTCCAACCAGACTCTGCTGCCGTTGACCACAACCCTCTGAGCTCTGCCGTTCAGCCAGTTCTTGATCCACCTCACTGTCCACTCATCTAACCCACACTCCCTAAGCTTACCTATGAGGATGTTACAGGAGACAGTGTCAAAAGCCTTGCTGAAGTCGAGGTAAACAACATCCACTGCTCTCCCTTCACCTACCCAACCAGTCACGCCATCATAGAAGGCTATCAGGTTGGTCAAGCATGATCTCCCCTTGGTGAATCCATGCTGACTACTTCTGATAACCATCTTTTCCTCTGCATGCCTGGAGATGGCCTCCAGGTTGAACTGTTCCATCACCTTTCTGCGGATAGAGGTGAGGCTGACTGGCCTGTAGTTTCCCGGGTCCTCCTTCTTGCCCTTTTTGAAGGCTGGAGTGACGTTGGCTTCCCTCCAGTCCTTGGGCACCTCTCCTGTCCTCCATGACCTTTCAAAGATGATGGAGAGTGGCTTAGAAACAGCATCCACCAGCTCCCTTAGCACTTGTGGGTGCATCTCATCGGGGAACGTGGATTTGTGCGTATCCAGTTTGCCTAGATGATCTCTAACCCAATCCTCCTCAACCAAGGGGAAGTCCTCCTTTCTCCAGATTTTCTCTCTCACCTCTGGGGGCATGTTTTTCCCCATGTCTTCTGTTTTGAGAGGTGTTTCATCTCTAGTGGACAGATAGCCATGCTTGCAAATGTTGACCTTGGCACTCTGGCAGTACAGCAGTCCCTTTGTGAAGCGCTGCCAATGATTGCAGGGAGCTGGGTTACAGCAGAACCCTTCAAATGGAAAATGCTGTCTGGATCCTGACTACAAGCCAATTGTGTGGTCCTCACTGAGATCCTAGATATATTTCCCACATTCTTTGGAAAAATCTATTTCTTATCAGGTTTTTAGTCTCTCTCTCTCTTCCAAGGTGTGACGCTTGCATATGTTTCCTGACTAGCCTGGCAGAGCTGAATGCGGTATATTGCTCCTTGCTGCAGAGCCCTCAGTAAAATGGATTAAGCACATGTATGTTGGTGTACTCATTCCAGGTCTTGCTTCAGTTTTGGGGTCCACACATCAAAAGCTGAAAATGGCAGAGTGAACTACGAGAAAGATTTAGGGTGGGGAATATTCTCATCTGCAGAGAAGGCATTGACATTTCTATTTACCTTATCAAAGTGAAGGGTCTTGATCAGAGAATAAAGCCAATGGGGGAAGAATTTTTCTGATCTAAGACAGCTCTTTAATCTAGTACTCAAAGGTGTGAAGAGATCTGAGAACCGGAGATGGAAGCTAGACAAACTGGGAGTGGAAATACAGCACAGCAGAGTAATGAGCTGTTGGAAGAGCTCTGTCAGAAGCAGGGGAATTCACCAGCACTCAAGTCTTCAGTCCAGCCCTGGCAGCCTTCTACACGAGCTGCACGATGTGAGCCAGAAGTTGAGTGTAATGCAGGAACTATTGGTGGAGGCTATGCCCTGTGCTCTGCAGGAGGTCAGAGTAGCCCTGGTTGCTCTTAATGTCTGTATTTGGATAACAAATGATGATAGTCATAGTTCTGTGGCCTGCCTCTTCTGCTCCTGTCATGGTATGTTATCTTCTGGGCACAGAAGGGATTTCTGAGGCCACGGACCTTAGCATTTCTGAGATACTCCAGTACTCTGTATATTTGGCACCAGCATTTGCCAGCTTTCTTGCTGGTCAGGTGTGCCAAGTTTCTATAGCCAAATTGTAACTAATTTAGGCCATATCCATGTGGTCATGTCTTTAGGCAGTTATGCTTGAGCTCTGTGACATCCAGCACTATAAACCTGTACCCAAATGGTGGCTTCCATGCTATGGGGCAGAGTATTCTATGTGCTTATTTTGGCCCTGTAATGACTGTGAGGTTGGCTCTCCTGATTTTTTACTGTTGTGCCTGCCTTCCCTTCCAGTGGAAAATGGGGTGCTGGGGAGGCAAGAGAGAACGGTGTGGGCTCTGGTCTCGCTCCAAGAACTGGGACTGTAAAACACCGTTGTGTAAACACAGCTAATCTGACGTTAACTCCCATTGCCCCTCCTTCTCTTACCTCTACAATAAACTGCCCACCATATCTTCCTGATGGACTCTTTAAAGTAGAACAGATCAATTATAGAGAAATATATATGTAGTACGCTAAAATAACAAGCCCTTAGAAACACCACACTGTGTCTGTGATGCTGTTTGCAGAGCATGGAGCTAATTGGTGTGAAACTGCCACTTATAAACAGTTTATCTCCTTGCCTGTAGGTTTCTGGGAGGGAAGGAATAGGGTTGTCTGAATGGAGGGGGGCTGCTCTTTGCAAAAAGTGCTGTTGCTGTCAGAAATAGAATGGCAGTAGCTATTTCTTTGGCTTTCATGCAGTCAGGGATGCTTCTGCTCTGGACTCAAGTCCTAACTCTTTTCCACATCGGTGCAGTACTGTATGTAGTATTCTATTTCCTTGAGGGTCAGTACTTTGGTACCTGTGTGTATGGAGAAGCCTTAAGGTGGCTTTTAGGAGCTCAAGAGCTTCTTAAAGGCTTGAATAAATATAACTTTAGTGTTTCATGTCTTTCTCCCTTCTCTGGTGGGACCTGCTTGGGACTGTCTCTGTCTCATCCCTTCTTGGGTGAAGCGGGAGAAGAGGTGGAAGGGAGGATGGGAGATGATGCCATATGCTCAGTACTCTTTCCCACCAGGAATGGGGGAGCAAGATTTGAGATTTAGTTGATAATCACAGAACTGAGGAGCCTGAAGCATTATTAGGAAGTTGGATTATTTGGAGAAGGTGCATATGTGTGTGGGAGGGCACTTACAAGGGATGCTGGCTGCCAGCTTTCCAGATCTCATCAATGAAGCTGGAGAAAACATTTGACATTGTTTTGGGGTAGAGGTCCAGGGAATAGGACCAGGTTGCCTAAGGAGCAGTCATGAGAACTGCTGTAACAATGAGTGTGTACTACTTCTGTATGTGTGTGTTGGAAACAATGCAGGCCATTTCCTGGTAACAGAGTGGATCTTTGGTACTTTTAGGAGCCACTGCCAGAATTTGGCCTCGTTGAGGGGGGAAGTGCATTTCGTCCCTCGTTTTCCCCTCAGGTGTTCCTTCTCAGACTGTGGAAAGCAGGTTGGAAGAGCCTCTAGTCTGTTCTCAGTGAGGAAACTTCCAGCTCCCTTTAGTGTGCTTTCTTCCCTCATGAATAAAGAGCCAAGACCTCTTTTAATGTTCACGGTCTTGAAAGAAGAGTCTTGCCTTAAAACTTCATCTGCTTTTCTGAGATTTGAAGGATATGAAAAGGAGAGCTTCCTGGGTAGACCATAGATCTACACAGTGGGGAGAAAAAAGATGTCTACTCCAAAGTGGACTGTGGCTATAGGTAGAAGAAAGACTAAATAGCACATCCATGTCTCTTGCATGGATGCTAGCAAGACAGGTAGAACTGCAGGCAGGGTGCAGGGCAGGACAGTAAAGCTGCTATCCCCAGCGTTGGAAGCTTTTGGGCTGCGTTTGCTTCCCCAGTCTCATCTGTGATCCTCTGAGGCTGCTCTTGTCTTCACTTTTTTCCTCACACATTTGCAGGCTGGCTGTCCACTTGATCCCCCCTTCATTGTCTCTGGCCTTTGTGGTGGTGGTTCCAACCTTTAATTTCAGTGCCTTAACTCATCAGGAAGGGGCCTAGGGTACTTCCCTCATGCATGCCACCACTCCCTTTGCTGGTGCTATGTGCATCTAAGACAGGCACTGGTTTGGCTCCTTCACTGCTTTTCATTCTGCACCCTGCCTTGCTCCCCAACTCATCTTCTCAGCCTCGCGTCACCTCTTTTCCTTAAAAATCCCACAAAATTAGCACAACCTTTCCTTCTGATGCTGTCAGGAAAGCCTCTCTTTCTTTTACCAGGACTGCAGAAAGGGCCTGCGTATTTTCACCCCTCAGCCTAGTTTCACAGCTGCACCCATATTCTAAGCCTAACCATATGTTCTGAGCTGTGAGGACACTTTGTCCCATCTTTGCTTTGTCTTTTAGACTGTCTGCTCCACAGGAGAACTGTACCTTTCCACTCTGTGCAGCATCTGGCAAACTGAAGGCACCTGGCATACTGTCAGTACTTAACAGAAATTTAGTAGTAGTAATACAAAGATACCTAGAGAGATTAGAGACTTGGTATGAAAACAAATGAAGATTCAACTTTGCAAAAATGAAAGTTAATGCATCTGGCAGTGATGGGAATGTGGAGAAACGTAGCCCTCCATGAATATTTGAAATGTGTAAACACCGAGTGGAGAAGGAATTAGTTAATGTGTGTTGGGCAGAGCTCGCAGTGACAGGAAGAAATAGGAATGAGAAAACCCTTATGGTGAAGTTCATTGAACTATTAAATAGTTTCCAAAAGGAAAGGCTAGAAATTACTTTGCCTGAGACGCAATAAAAATACTATAACACACTGACTGAAATTCTGGGACCACTCAAGTCAGTGAGGAAATTCGCTCTGACACCACCGAAGCCAATATTCCCTCCCCAGATAAACATGAAAGTGAATTGGCAGAAAAATTGACCTGTGATTGAGTGTTTGCTGTTTTCAAAGCTGTTTTGATAGTTTCCCACCAATGCAGTATATAAAGGTGGCTTATGAGAAAATATAAACATAAAATACCAAGTATGGCATTGTATATAAATAAGACCAGTGTTTTACAGATTCAAGGCACTGTTATTCTACATAATCACAGCATGCAAACATCTGCAGAGTATGCAAATAATATATGGAGGTATTTAGTATCAGCACCATACAGGTTCTTGGGGAGTTGATAGAGAAGAGTGGTTTTCAATCTCTTTTAGTTTGCAAATCCCTACAAAATTTCCTGAGACTGAGGACCTCTCCATGGTGAATTAACATAACAGTCTCTCTTGTTTATTTTTATGGAAACTGTAAATATATCTCATGGATCTCTAAGGGGCCGGAATCAGAGTGTGAAAACTCTGGCAGGAAGATGTCTGGGTTGTGTTCAGATGTGATAGGTGTTTGTAAGGTGGTTGGGCTTGGCTATAGTTTGATGTAATTACTTTTTTTGGGTTTTCAAATGCAACTTTTTCATTGTTGGAAAGCCTTGGTTTGTATAAAGAGCTCAATGCGTACTGAGTGCAACCTGCATGCGCTTGCATTTCTTTACATACTCCAGGCCAAGCGTCAACCTAGAATTTACCTGCAGCTGAAGAGTTAAATCAAAGCAGCAGTCAGTCTTGGAGGAAGGTTAGTGATCTCAGCTGCTCATCACCAGAAGTTACCACCCTCTGTTGGCGTAGCTACACTTCTTGACAAAACTGATGGGTGGACTAAACAGGGAGTCATTATTCATGTGTATGTCGGGAGATCAGAGGTGACAATAAGTTGTGGCAGTGGATGAGTAGCTGGGCTTGGTAACTTTTTACTCCCCAGCTGCAGCCCACATAAGATGTCCGGGCACAGACCCAGCTGAAGAAAGTTTTTCTCAGCCTGCTGAACAAGTCTTTGACATGTGGTGGTCTTGACTGAGTTCTTCTTTCCCATGTGAAAGTGGGAATAACAAGTAGGAAGTAGCAATCGAAAGATTCTGACCTGGAGAGATCAGAGCAGTATGGTCTGCAGCTTTTGAGGGCCATCATGACAGCTGGCAACAGAAATGGAAATTTTGTCCTGAAGGCGATTTTGACACTTCAAAATTTTATGTTGTCAAATTGGGATGAAAGCCCCCGTTGGTTTACTGGCTTAATTCGTGAAATACACATTAAGTATTTTCAGTTTAATTGCCACATAAATATTTTAAAGATATGTGAAATACTTTGTGAAATATGTATTTGCACTCAAAGGTGTTTTGATAACATTGAGTGATTCTTTTTATACAGTCAGTATATTCATGCAGACACTACACAGCTCAGTTATGTCAGATTACCATTTTCTGACAGAAGACTATACTGTTTTTAAAGATTTCAGCTTAGGAATGTACAGCTCCTACTCCCCTGAGAAGAGGAATACCAAACATGGTTACAAAAGGAGAGGATTTAGGATGCCAACATCATACTTATCAGCTCAAAATGAGTGTATTTTGATTTTTCTTTTTAATGCTACACCTGTTCTTACTTTTTCATGTCATTCTGCTGCCTCAAAGTGTGGGCCCCTCTAATTTAATGGAAAAAGTCCTAAGAAATGCTAAAAGCTGAATATTGAACTTTAAAAAAATTACATTGGAAATGGGGTGCAAGTTTTTACAGTGGTAATGCGTCTGCCATGGGAGTTTACTGAGGAGACTGGTTAATTCATCTTCCTCTGGAGTCTTTCTGTTATCTTGGGTATCTTTCCAAGAGATATTTTCTAGCATGTCCTCATGTATTGAACTTGCTGGTATTCGCTTGCATATGGTGGTAGAGGAAAATAAAGTCCCCTCACTACAGATATTACTGTCTGAAATTCAAATGTCTGTGTAATGTAGGAAGCCCATACTAACACTTAGTGGCCCAGTCTCTGATTCTGACAGCACAGTGATGGTAAGCAGGATGTAAATGATTAACTGCTCTAATGCATCATCATGGAGGCATGGGGTAGAGGTGAGGTTACTGGGGAGCTTTTATGGTGAAAATGTCTTACTGCTGTGGAACTGAAATCTTAAGCTCGAAGCTGTGATATGGCTGTTTTTCGTGCTGAGCACAAAACAAGGAGAGGGGTGGCAAGGGGTTTTCTGGGCTGGCTGCCTAGACTTCTTTACAGCTGGAAGACCTGCATGGAGGTCTTCTCTTGCAGTGGGAATGATGGCAGCTCAGCTATTTGAATTGTTTGATTTCTTAATCGTTACAGCACAAGATCACATAAGTCTTTGAATTTTGCCAACCTAACAGAATATATTCTCTCTCTCTCTTCTGAAGAAGGTCAGATAGCTACTCGGCCTTCTCTCCTTGAGATGACCGTCAAACTAAAACTGTATTACAAATTTCCACTGTTATATCTTTCCAACAATTCAAAATTACGTTACTCTTACAAATTAACGGAGTCCCTGCCCCTGTCCTTGCCCTCGGCTCCTGATGGATTTTATCATTTAATGAAGCCTGATTCATTTTTTTTCCCCCAAGTTTTATCATTTATTATTAATTTTAAACATTTTTTGGGTTCAGAGAGATTGTGAGGTTGCACAGTAAGGCCATGCTGTATTTATAAACCTGCTAAAAATTTACAAACAGGAGATAATATGCATATCCCTGTGGTACTAAGTCATTACATTAGGGAATCGGGAGATACAAATGGCACTACTAAATCATTGTATTGTGCATTATGAAGACACAATATTAACTTTTTAGCTGGGAATGGAAAGACAGTTCCCTTTGTACTAATCATTACTGTTATTTGCATTGTAGCTGAGCCCAAAACATGAGTTGGGCTCAGAGCCCCATTAGGTGAGGTGATGTGTAAATTGTGCAGAGGGAGGGGGAGAAGTCTGCTGATGTGTTTTACTCCTAGGAAGTGCTGATGAATTGCAATCATGGAGACTAATTAAAGCATCTGGATGGATAGATAAAATGGACATAAAACAGATTTAATTGACGGAAAGCGGGGGAGGGTTTGACAGTTAATTAATGTTTTTAATCAGTTGTGGATTTACAGGAGGAAAGGGGAAGGAGGAGGCTGATGGGGTCTTAGCCCTTGCTGATAGCAATACCTTGTGTATGGGAGTGCCTGGGGTCACATGGAGCTAGAGTGTTCAGACAACCGTCCTTTCCTCTCCACTCTCATCATGGATGCATTTGGCCTCAAAAAATGCTTTTTATGTACAGATTTTCCCCACCTCTCAATTTGCTCATCCCTTATACTTTTGAAGGGATGTGCAGACACCTCTAGGAAACTCCCATGTGCAGATCCTTGCAATGCACATCAGAGACAGAAATAGATGAAGGCCCTAGAGGTCTGCAGACCACAGTTTGAAAACCACTCATGTGGAAAATCAGAAGTATTATACATACACTGGATATAGCCCTTAATGTTGTTCTGCCATTTGTGTGTTAGGAGTAAGTCCTAAAGATGTGTCCCTAGACTGAGGTCTGTTAAGGTGAAGGATATAGTGACTAAGAATACATGTGGTCTCCAGGCTTCCAGTGAAAAAGTAGTTATTAATACTCAGCACCAGTGTGAATGGGGAGCTCTGTATTTTTAATGGGCTTTTCACAAATGGCAATTAATCTTCCCAGTCTCCAATAGGAGGGAATGGGGAAAACGTTGCAGCAGGTATTAATGCAAGAGGGTTTAATCTTATCCTTTCATAAACCCAGATGGGTCTTACCATATGCTAACATACAGCTGCCACTGCCAACAGGGTCTTTGTATATATATACTTGAGAGCTTTTCCCATTCTTTGTCATATTCAAAAGAATACTGATTTTCAGTGCAAAAAGCTCAGTATCATTTCCAAAGAATACATCTATCCAGTGGCAACTGCAATATGGCAATTACGTGCATAGCTTCAAGTCCTGGTACTGACATGGCCCTGAAGTGCTTGCCTTCGTGAAGTTCTACAGTACTGCCATGCTATGGGGACCAATGGAGGGATAAAAATGGGAAATTACTCCCCCAAAGCCACTCTTAAACGCAGGCTGGGAGGAGGGACAAGATCCAAACTATGGCAACTGGAATGCACCATGCATTTTAGAAAATCCTTGCTATTCAAACCTAGTATAGCCTGATCCTTCAGGGCTCTTCTGTTCTGGAGTCCTGTTGTAGCAACTGCACAACACTGTACCAAGTTGAAGTATCATATCAGCTGGAGACAGCTTGGGGAAGTCTAAGACTTTTGTGCAGAGCATAAGGGTAGGAGATACCATTAGATATTTAGAGCCTATCGTATGACAATCAGCCTTTATTAAGGGTGAGCTATACACGGGTGGCACTTTACCCAGCAATTGTGCTTTTAATTTCTGCAGCTTTATATAAAGACTTAATCTTGTGCCTGCTCTCACTGCAGAAATTGCTTTGATTGTGTGTTTGGGACTGAACCAGTGACTCCAGCATCTTGCTCTGTAATTGGGCACTGCTCAAAGGTGATATAAATGATGCTGTATGTTACCTGGCAGCAACTTAGTGTAACTTACAAGAGCGTACAGTCAGGAAATAAATGATGCAGGAGCAAAGGCAGCTCAGTGAAAGGTGTAAGACAAAGTGAGAGTGGGAGGTTCTTTATCTTAATTCTACTTGGTAGCTGCTTTTCTATCTACCCAGTTCTATTGGCCTGTAAATTACAACTACTTATCAACCAGAGGTAAAATGCAATATCATTTCAGTCACTTTGAGTTTGACCCAAAGTGTTTATATCCATGAAAAAAACGGATGATTGCCACTTATTTATTTATTTTTACAAAAATGATAGGCCGTTGTGCAGGAGGAATCAGCCTCAGCTGACATTCATAGCTGTTCTTTTATGTGGGAGGCAAGCAAAGTGAAAACAGTATGACACGCATGTCTCTGCTGGACAGTATTTTGGAACTGCAGTTAATCTGCTCAAGGGGGGAAAAAAAACATGGGGAGAATGCACTGCTTAGCAATAAAATACATCAATACACCCAACATCACCACATCAATAAACAGTGATTAAATTTATAGCTCTAGCTTCACAGTTGTTCTGCCTGAAAACCCCCAGGGTGGCCTCAAAGTCCTCTGCTTCCAAACTAAACTGGTGAAGCCACGGCACTTCTGTCATCCAAAAAAAAAAAAATTTGCTTTGTATAACAACAGCTCTCTTACATATCCAAGTTAAATACAGAAACATCTGAATTCTTNAAAGGAAGAAATTTGGTACAATGAGTAGCCTCAAAGCTGGAGAGAGGCAGGAAGAGCAACTATTCTCTGCCTGTTGAGGCTTCCTCATTTCACCTACTGGGGCCTTAATACCTACTTCAGGGACTGCAACCAATGTCAACGCTTTCAGCAAAGGCTCCTGCTTTTTTAGATACCTTCCATTTCTGGCTGCACTGGCTGAGGCAACATTCAGGCCAACAGTTACAATGCTCAAAAGGGACATATGTGCCTGATATTGTGGGAACTAAGTTAAAAAAAGAATGATGGGCAGTGGATCAACAAATGGACTAAGTCTTTTCCAGGGCTACCAAAGTCTGGCTTACAATATTGTTCATGAAGAGTCACATGCCTCAGTGCTCCAAGTTTTTCTTCTAGGATGACTGTTTCTCTCCCTTGACTGTAGATGGAGCCTGGGTCTGACAGCTGTGTATCCTAGGCAGTCTGAGATTCACATCAGCCTCTTGAATTTAGATGCTGTAATCAGTTAAGTCACTGTGGCCTCTGGTATGTAGCTGGGCACTCAAAATCAGGTTACTATAGAAAAAAAAATAGGCTAACCTGAGACTTCACAGGGAGGAACATGTGTCAACATGGCAGTTCAAAAGCATTTGGGCTCTAGCTGAAATTGCAAGGAAAAGTAAAAAGGTGAGTGAATTACCTACACAGACTCTGACTGGGATGATAAATCTGCACTGTGAAGGGAGAGTTCTAGGACTCTATCCTGCATCTCTGTACACTACCCATTAAGTCTATTGTAGAACAACAGTTTAGAGGGAATATGCTAGTTACCTTTTCCACATCATGACTCTTTCTTTCTGGTCTCCAGTTTAGGGCTGCCTCAAGTGTTCATGAAGTGTCAGAACAGAAGATCATCCAGGGGTCCTTAAATTTACAAAATTTTAAAGCTTTTAAATCAAAGTAGTGAAAAAGGAGTTTTGTGCCTGTCATATATGAAAAGGAACAATTGATATATCATCTGATCAAAGATGAGTGTGCCATAAATGGATTACAGCTGATTCTATCTATATTGACTTTTATAAAGCACCCACCACTGTACAATCTAAGCAAGGAAAGATCTGATCTATAGATATACATTCATGCATTATTAAAAAAATTAAATACAAGCCAAAATAGATGTTCTGTGAGGCAGAGGCAAATTTTCTGCTTGAAAGGAGCAATGAGCTTCTTATTGTTTACTAAATATTTGTACTGGATTTTCAGCATACAGAGAGATCATAAGCAAGAGATACAAGCACAAAACAAACAAGAAAGTGAGAGCGTACAACAGAAAGCAAAGCAAATCAGCGCATTACAGGATTTTCCAAAGCACAAATGATTTTCATGTAAAAAGCAAGTCCTATGCTGTATGAGATAAAGAAACATTTAGCATAAACGTGCATCACTGACACTGATAGGAGAAATGGATATTGGAATGAGCTGACCAGATTTTTCTGCCTTTTTTCTACCCCTGGAATTTTTCCAGTAGATTGTTAGTTTGCAGTTTCATAATTCTGAAGAAGTTTTGGTTGGGTGATGACTATGAACCTTCTTGAAGATACTGAGCCAGGGAATGAGCTGGCGTTCTCCCAGCTAGTTTAAGAAGTCTGTGGGGGAGGTGACTGAAGTCACCCTTCCCTCCCTGCCCTATGCAGGCTTGTAGCTGTGCCATTTAAAGTGCACTCCTTAGCATTGATTGCTTGTCTTACAATGCTTGATAGTCATTGTCCAGGCTGTGCATCAGTGCATCTGCAGATTACCAGACTTTAGGAAAATGGGCTTGGAAACAGTGTGTTCATCAGAGTACTGTATATGTATGACTAGATGTACCCAGCACACATGACTTTAATACCCTCAGCTGTCCTTTCTGTTCCCCTGCTGGAGATGACTGGAGAGTTGGCAGAATGAGACATATGCCTGTGCTCCAGTGGCTGCAGCTTTCCTCTGATATATTAGCACAAACCCACCCTTCATTGGCAGTTTATGCTAATACACCAGCCTGAGCTAGAGCATTCAAGGTGCAGGCACACATTTCTTCTGTTTTACCTGCTGTTGGGGCAGTAACTTCTGGCAGAGGGACAGGGCAGACAGCTGGGGAGAGGTAACATCTTAAATCACATCAGCTAGGCTCTTTGGAGCTCATCTGTCAAATAACTTACACACTCAGAATGGGTGTAAATTGACTCTATTTTGCCTGGGACCATCAGTCATGCTAAGGAGGACAGCCTGGGACAAGGGCATGAAGCTTCATTGTAGAGTATGCCTGCTTCCATGTTGTCTGTGTTATCCCTTACCATCTTTCCTGCTCTTGAGAGAGAATGAGGCACCTAGGCTTGGTGACTTGCTGCATCCCTGCTAACCAGTGAGAGAAGGCTGGGATGTAGAGTCAAGCGCTGACCCACAGCAGTCCCTGCTGCTTAACTGTTAACATGTCCCCTGCCACCATTTCAGAATATGTCAACTAGCATTCCCACCGGCAATGCCTGGACATGATCTAGGAGATGGCAAACATAAAGCCTGTAATATGCTCCTTGAGGACTTGTTTCAGCCTGGTGGCTGAGCAAAGGGGCTGTAGTGGGAGCTGCCTTTGGAGAGTGGGCATCACTATCCCATTACCTCTCATACCAAAAGTATGGGTTCTGGGAACAGGGAGTCTGGGGTTCAGAAGTGGCTGGTAAGAACACTTGTCTTGTCTTCAGTTTTCACAATGTTTTCCTGATGGCATCTCACACCAACTTGTGCTGTAGCTTCCTAGATAAATTCATGCTCAATTCTATCTCTGCAATTTCCATATCATGTTTATTCAGAATAAGTTGTTTTTGCTTCTCTCAGCCCTGCAGGGTTAACCTGTCTTATGAAATTCAAATGTCCTCCTCTTGCTTTCTGTCTTATAACACTTCTTTCCCTGCCTCCCAGCTCTTTGTTGGCTTCATGGACTGTGCTAAGCTTGCAGAGGAGGTACCAGCGGGTTGAGAGGGAGACTTGCTGCCCTAGCCAGCCCCAAGGCCAACTCCAACCCCTTCATATGGGCTGAGTTCTGGTGTATTGTGCAGTACTTTTGAGCATGAACATGACACAGCTGAATGCTCATTACCGCAGAACATTTTTTCCAATTCCACTCTGAGGAATAATATACCAGTGGGCCAAAGATCTAATACAAAAAGCATTAAGAAGATAGGAATTTCTCCATCAGCTCAGCAATTTTCAGAGTCTTACTAAAGGAAGCTTCCTATTTTAGGGAATATTTTATCTCTCTGTTAATGCCTAATGTGTTGAACTGTTATACAGGGTTCTGCTATCGCAAAATAAGATGATAATGACAATTCCTGCCTGTGTAGCCAATGATTCTTTGTGCTACTTATAGCTTCTTTCATTCAAGGATCTCAAAGCTCTTTATGCCTTAGCTCTTCAAAGGACCCTATTTGCTTAGACACCCAAATCCCACTGAACTGAGTGCTTAACTCATAGAAGATATTGTAAAATATTAAATATTTTTAAAATTCTAGCCTCTGTCTATTAACAAATAAGTTAAAAATTGCATTATTCCCCCTCATAACAGCATGAGTGCTTAATAACACAAGAAGACTCAGAGTTCCAGAATGTATTTGTGCTGATCTGCAAAGGGAAAGGTGCTGGATTTGGGGGTTTTTTTCCATGCTACTTTATAATGCATTGCATGTTAGAAGAGCAGGAAGCAAGGTGGTAGCTGTGCTCTCACAAGTTATCGTGCATCATGGGAGAGGTAGGCCAGCCAAGGAGTGTGACCCACTCGGAAGAACAGTGGCTTTGAACCCCAGAAGCTGTGCAGCACTTGACAGAAATGCTGTGTTTGCTCCAAGCTTGGCTTGAAAGGAAATGTTTTGCTTTTTTTTCCATTAAACAGCCTCTTTTCCCCTCTCCTTTGGAATTTCTTCTTGCTAGTAACATCAATGCTTTGACTTTTACTGGGCTGAAAGCAGGAAAAAGTTTTCTTCAGAGTAGTAGATACGTCATCTCTTGCTCAGCTCCTATTGCAGGCTCATTGGTGTGGCTTGAGCATGTGACAAGCAAGTGCTTTAAAGAGCAGTACAAATAAAGACTTCGGAAACTGGAGAGACAAGATTGAGTAACTTAGCAAAATCATTTAAATTCTTTGTCCCTTTTCCACTGTAGCGAGGCCTTGGCATAAGGCAAACCACAGCTGAACTTAGCTGTAAGTAGTTTTAGTCCATTGTGTGACTATAAAGAACCAGAATATTCCAAGCTTAAGCAGGGAGCTTTATTGCTTTATTTAGTCATACACAGCACACAAATCCTCATTTACACAAACAGCATGCTGAAGGCAGTCTTTCCCTGTGCAGCGGAGGGCTGTGACCTTGCCAGATGCTGAGGTCAGGCAGCTGCTCTAGAAGGTATTTAGCAGCCTATGAGGTTAAGTTTGACAATTCCACCTCATGCCCTGCTGTCTGAGTGCTCCTGCATGCTGCACTCACCTGCCTCCACAGATAAACCTCATCTTCCCTGATTGCGAGATTTAAGTTTTTACCTGAAAAAGACCAAAGGTTAATGTGGTAACAAAGCAGCGTGGTTATTATTTGGAGTAGATAACAAATAGTTCTGTGCCCTTTGGTGCGTAGCTTTAAAACCCTTCAGTGAAGGGAAAATGGTGAAATGGTATTCTGTAGGGATGCTGTTAGAGCAGCACAGGAGTTATGTTTGAGTGGTTCACCTTAATGGGAATTTTTACATTTCCAGTTGTTTGCGTTTTGGTTTTTTTTTTTTTTTTTTTAATATCCTGGCTTCTTAAAGAAACAAGGGACAGGCAATCATTCTGTCTGCCTGCATGTCAACCTGTCAGTCCTGCCCTTCTCTGGTACCAGTTGGCTGATTTCAGCCAAATTTCCTAACACGATAGGCAATTCAAAAAATACAAAGTTCCTATAAGTACCAAGAAAATTGGAGGCTGGGCTAGGGAGACAGACTTAAATAAGTGCCCTCACTGGGAGAAAAGACGATGGTGAGAGCTGAAGTGTGACTTGCCCAGTGTGGCCTGTCAGCTGGCTGATGAGCATGTGCATAGCTTAGAGCAAACACAGCGTCTGCTGCCTCTTGTCCTACCTTTGGTTAGGTGACTGCGGGGATGCTGCATAGGTGTGCATGCGGGGAGACAGGGCTGTTGCCATTTAGGACCAAACGATACTGCAGAGACTCAATGGACCTAGATACCAGAACACTTTAATCACAGATATATGCATTTTTATGAATTACACAAGTTCTCTGTTCTGCAGCCTGGAAGAAAAGTCGGATGGGTCAGCATAGCAGCTCCAGCTGTGCCATGCATAGTCCCAGTGCTGGGTTGTGGGGTTGCTTGGGTTCTTTCCACAAGTGACTCCAGGTGCTGTCAGGTATAGGTTTTGGTAGAGATTACTCGATGCTCGATCAGCCCATTTAAATTCCTTCAGTGCCCAACAACTGTCAGTTGCCACTGCTGGTGCTCTCAATCTGCTCATCTGGACAAGCGGTTCTTGACATGTTCTTGCTTAAGTTACTCTTCCATTCTTAAATCTAACTTATTCCCTTATCCCATAAGGTTAAAGTTCGTATGCTAACATCATTGTCAACTAGGCCTAACTTATGCTAACTGCTACAAGGAAAGACAGGGAGACAGTACAAGTAAAGTATGTCCATAGGAGAGCTAAGAGAATAGCTGGAGAAAAGCCCTATGACATAGGGTTATGTGGGACGTAGGACAGAAATACGTAAGAAATGAGAATTGTTTTGTGCTGTTGCCTGCAAACAACTTAACTCCAATGTTCTTGACAGGCAATATGCACTCAAACCACTGATATGTGCCCGCAACCTTAAATTCACCTTAGCAAAGTTTTTGTGTGTGCATTGGTTATTTATTACTGCTAGAGCACTGTGGATGCCCAGGGGATTTCAGTAGCATGGGGATATGATTACACTCAATAATAAAAATAATGTGCTGTAATAAATCTGTCATTTAGGGTAGAAAATATTGACTGTTAATAAAATTACCTGTAGTATGGACTCAATTATTTTAGTACTATTAAAAATTCTGATTGCCAGTTTCATGGAGATGCAATTCATTTTACTGTTGGTGCAGGAGCTGATGGGTGAATGGAATAAAGGAAGAAGACTGGAGAAAGGTGGATGACTGCAAGGCAGAGCCTGAAACTGTCACAAGGGGGATCACAGGAAACAGCAGTGGCTATGTAGCAGAGACAAAAGCTCATATTCATGGTGGGGAGAATAATCAATAATTTTAGGAGGGTAGGGCCAAAAGTGGGCAAACTACCAGGCATGGAGCATCCTTGGATCAGAAGCATTCTTACGATGTGGTTGGGGAGGGAGCTGGAGGATCTCTGAAGGGCTTGGTGGCAGGGTTTGTCCTTTTAGGCCACCTCCAGTCTCCACTGAGTTCCTTCACTGACTTTACTGGGAACAGGCGAGTGGAGAATTTAAAGCCTTGGTGGCTCTGGCCTATTAGAGCCAAGCCTCATGGGGAGAGACCACACAGAAGAGTAACGCAAATGAGCGAACAGGAGGTGTGGTGTGGGGCCAGGTGGGAAAAGGATTTAATGAGGATGAGTGGCCAAGAGAAGAGGGCCTGAAGGTACTTGCAGGGCTGCATGCTGCTTTCTGTTTCTGGGGGCTAGTGATGCCAGAGAAGGGGAGGGAAGGTGGAAGTCCTATTGCCATCCCTACTGAGAACACTGGGGTGGCTGACAGAAGAGGAGATGTTGGAGAGCCACCTAGGATGAGAACTGAGTTGGAGCAGGAGGTCACTGGTGACTTCTCAATGGGGAGGACTGAACCACAGGGTTCATAGGGACTGAACTAAGCTGCAGTCAGCTATAAAGCATACTAATTGCTATTGAAGAAGCACCCAAAGGAGAGCAGGAAGTTAAAGGGTGTGAGACAAAACGCACAAAACAAATGAGGTTGTATAATGATGAATCAAAAAGGTAATTCAAATCTTTTTCTGAGCCAAATCTTTTCCCTTGTGTAGAACTTCTGACCTGAGATTCCCATGTGAATCAGGCCCACCATATTTTAAGAGAAAAAGCCAGGTCATAAAAAGAAGAGTTTATGGTTTTTAAAAAAGGAGACTCATTAGAAACATGTTTCCTTTTTAAGCGACCCTGTAAGCATGATCTCATAGTTACAGCATGATGAACAGAGGGTCAGTGTGGTTCCAGGAGATACAGGGCAAAAAAATTGTGATCTCCTTTGAAGCAGTGAGCTGGGGCTCCCTCTAACCTCTTGAAACAAGCAGAATAGGGCGAACTGCCCAGCTTAGCCCTTGCTATGCAGATTGACCTGGGAGTGGGTAGGTATCAGGACACTCCCTTGGCTGTCTTTCCATCTGTGCCACCAACTGACTGTGTGAGCCTGGTCAAACCAGTGCTGTTTTTTTCATTGACTGGATGGTTCAAATAATGCTGATCAGCTTCACTGTGGGCTATGAGGATTCATTAGCAAACATTTTGAAAATGCTTTGACATCCTGCAATGATCATGGCTAGATAGACATGTCAAAACTTAACCTAACCTGTTCTAATAGGGTACATGTTATGGGGTCAGTTCCCATGTCCAGAGAGCTTGGACTTTGAATTATTGAGGGATTAAAGATACAAGCATTTTTACAGATTTTAATTTAGAATGGTCTACATACCGAACAGAAACAAAACAGTGGGTCAAAATGTTAGAAGAGTTTGTGAAAGTTTGGCAAGACAGTCTTGTCTTCTTTTCTTTGTCTTCTTTTTGGGGGAAAAAAAAAAAAAAAGAAAAAAATTGGAGGGGAAAAAAAAAAAAAGAAAAAAATTGGAGGGGAAAAAAAAAAAGACTAGAGGTATTTCTCCATCTGACTGACTTCTCTCTGGGCATCATCACTGCGATAGGCTCACCTAGAGTAAGGCACATAGAGCTTTTATTTTCATTAGCACCCTGAGGCACAAAAATAGTCTGTGGAGGAGGGAGCTGGACTCTTCTCACTTCTGTCTGAAATGAAAGGCACTCAGCTTCATTGACAGGTCCCAACCTATGCTTCCAGAGTTGATGCTCAAAGTAAATCTCTTTAGACATACCCACACAATGAGTTTGGTTTGGATTTATTGAGAAACTAAAGTGCTATTTTTTGGGACAATGACATTATGTACTCTGGTTTACCCCAACTGGAGTACGTTGGAGTTAAATGAGGCAAAGAAACAGGCCATCGTGCCATGAATATAACAATTGCACCTGCAACAAACAATGAACTTTCAGTACTGAAGTGTGGCAAAAATAAATAAGGAGATATTTTATATAGTGGTCACAACCTGTAAAAAAAAAAAAAAAAGTTAAAAACTGAGAAAAGCCAGATCAAACTGTTAGGAAATAATGGAAAAGCTTTCAGGTATTTTAGAATCAAAGCGTGAGGGGGGGTGTTTATTATTGTTATTGAAACATTTATTGGGGAAAAAGCACTGCTGGCAAAGAAATATTTCATCAGAGACACTCACACATTGAGTGGCCAGGAATTTTCTTTTGCAAGAGATTTAGAAAAAAAATAATGTAAGCGATGGGCTTCTGAGCTGGTGGTCAGTTGGATGTAAGAAAGGTTGGGGATGGGCAGCTTCTGTGATGGGCTGAAAGTAGGGGTTGAAATTTACTTGGTCAGGCAAACACTGTCCACATAACCCAAGAGTCCACTTTTCAAGAGCATGTGAGCTTCTGGAGGTATTGCCATATCCAAATGAACATCCCAATCTACTTAATGTTGCCCATCCCAAACCAGATCTGGAAGCATTTCTGTCTGGACTTTCAGTTCAGTTCATTACAGAGGGGAGGCTGACCCCGTAATTTCAAACAGTTTTATTGGATGCAGTGGCTTCAATCTGCCCTTGCAAGTGATAAATTATTCTCATTGCCTTGGTAGTTCTTCACTTTCTATTGCTGGGGAATCAGGCCCATGGTATTGGTTCTGACATATCTCTAATAAGGATGCTAAAACTTTCTGCAAACCAATTATGGAGTTGATAGAAAGGAATGCAAAGCTGTCCTCTAGTATGAGCTGCAGACGGGGCATAGAGAGGATGGGAAAGTATTAAAAACACAGTCTCGTAAGCCCAAAGGCTAACAATATCAAGACAACTTAAAATACAAGGTAGATTAAAAAAATCCATTTGGCTGAAGGGAGGGTGTGTAAAGGAATTGTATAGAAAATGAACAAGCAGGGAGATGGAATTGAACAGATAGCCACCAGTGCACACCTCAAACCAGGGAGGGGAGGAAAGAAAAGCCAAATCAAATCACACTTGCTTGGGGGGGAAAGAAACAAGAAAAGGCCTTATCAAAACATCCAGAGAAAGCGAGGCATCTGAGAGAGTTTCCAAATGAGAAAGTGAGGTGGGGGGAGGACAGGACAGTGGCAGAGATTTTCAAACACTCTTTTTGCTCAATTTTCTTTGCTCCAGATCACATAATTAATCCTCCTGCAGGGCTATTTTTCAATATCATTGACTGCTTAAGACATATGCACCCCCCCAGCCCCCTCCCTACCACCAGTGGAGAGCATCTTGTGGATTAGCACCTCCTGAGAGAGTGCCCCATTCGAGCCATAGAGTATTTGTTGTTTTTTTGGGAGCAGCAGTCACAAGGGGAAATGCCAGAAGGATGGAGCTGACATCTGTAAGTAGTCCTTGTGCCAGTCCTCTGTAGTTTATGCTATTCCTCTGGGATCCAAACAGACCTTAAAGGATCAGCAGGGCTTTTGGGCAGATTCCCTTATTTCCTCTGTCAGCAGGGGGATGGAGCAGGGGACAGGCACTACATCTCTTGATTAGGAAAATAGAGGAAACTCCCCTTTGGAGCATTTTCCTCTGTCCTTGTCTCCTCCATATATATATATTTTTTTTTNAGCAAGTGAGCTTTTACCTCCCCTTGCTGAACAAGGGTCTTAAGACTATCCCTCTAACTTTCAGTGCCTGACCTCAGTGAGACAATTCAGGTGAGCCTGGTGGCATTACCTTGCTGAATCAGAGCCTTAGTTGGATGATAAAAACGAGTGCAGGAGATCTGTTATGCTTCGATTTCAGTGAGGCAGCTGAGATAATGCTGCATAATAGAAAGAAACGAGATGAATTCCTAGCTGATAAAACATGCCATCAGAGGGATTAGGTATGGCTTGGCAGATGAGAAACAGAATGAAATTAATGGGTTAAAGTAGAATAAGAAAGGCTTTTACAAACAGATCAGAGGAAAAAGTAGCAGTAGGGAGAAAGTAGGTCTATTAGTAAATGAGGACGGGAAAGAAATTAATGATGGCTCAAAAATGGCTGAGATTGTGAATTTGGCTCTCCCTCCCCCCAAAGCATCTTGAACAAGATAAAAAAAAAAAAAAGGAAAAAAGAACAGTTTGAAAATGAAAAGGACAAACTGTAAAATAGCTGTTAAAGAGCAGGTATGGGAGGCTTGCATCAAGATGTGTTGTAGGTCAGCTGTCCTGGGGAAGATACCGTACCAGAATGCTTTGGCCCTTCAGGACCCATCCAGCCCTAGTCAGACCCAGCTGGGATCATCAAGCAGTCTCTATAAAAGGCTCAGAACAGAGCTGGCAGGTGGCCACAGGAGATGATCCATTTTTGCAGGAATCACAGACCCTAAGAGATTTGGCGGGGAGGAAGTAGGCAGGAGCAGTAGCAGAATGGTTTTGGCTAAAATGAAAAAAAGAGGAGAGAGTGCTGTGGCAGAGAGTAGAGTTTATCAGCAGGTCCTCAGGACTGGAGGGACTGACCAGGTGCTTTATACACAGGCAAACAGCTGCATGTATGTGTGTATAAGGATACTTAAAGTTGTTAACTTTGCTGCAATACTGGCAATTATTTCTGAAAAAGCAGGGAGATCTGAGGAGATACTGAAAGCTTTAAGAAACATGAGTGACCTTCAGAAAAGAAGTGATCCTGTAAGTAACTGTCTTTTCAGTCTAATTTCTGTCTTTAGCAAAATAATAGATAGAATATTTGGAAAATCACCAAAAAGCTCATAGATAATGGAACTGTAAGCAATAGCAAGTTTATAGAGAAGCCCCATGGCCAGGCTAATGCAAGTACTTTTTGTATTGGAAGAGTGTAAATGTGGAAGACAAAGGGCAGATATAACACATGTGGATTCTAGCAAAATATTGGATAGCTTTACATTCTGTATTAGCTCAAGTGAATTTAGAGAGGACTGTTGGAAAGGAGAGTGAAAGCTGTCCTTGGGAGCTTGAAACCAAGTGTTTTCTAAACCGACAGCTCATGTGGTAAGCTATCCTTTTCCTGGCCTGGCAATAGCTTCAGGGAATCCTCATATCTCTGTCCAAGATACAAAGGAAAACTTGGGACTTGACTCTCCGGAAGATCCCCAGTGTTACCTGACAACTTCCCTCCTGTGCTCCATTCCTGGAAAAGTAGCACTGGAAGATCACTGAAGAGGTCACAAAGTCTATCTTCCCTAATATTTCAATATTGCTCTTATTGTGCTTCTCTGGAGGCTGATCCCGTAACGGGATTTTGATTTTGCATGTGAGACTTTTGAAAGTGTTTTGACTTTCTTTCATAATCTTGACTCGTAAGCCACAGATGTTCCCTGCGAAGCATGGTTGGCTGCAGCCACAGTCCTTGGTTGGTTTGCAGACAGCGCATCTGGCACTCAGGTTGGGATGATAGCACTAATGAACTTAGTGAACTAAAAAGAGTTATCTCCTTTCTCTCTCCCCGCCTGGACAGGAATGTTTTTCAGTTGAACTTGTCTTTATAAATAACGCACTATTACACACAAATTCTATCCATCATTTTAACTGGTTTCCTTTCACCTCTCCTCCCCCTACACATGTTCTTCTCTCTGTGGACATTTCTGCTCACTTTCTTTCCCCCTTTCAGTCTTCTGTGTAAAAAAGAAAAGAAAAGGAGGGAAAAAAAGGTTCAGCTGAAAGGCTGAAGTTATATTTTTTTTATCTGCAAGCTGTCTGCCTGCTGTCCAGATATGTTGCTATTTTGTCCCAAAGGAACAGAATAAATGTTTGTGGTGAAAGTCCAAAACTATTGGAGCTGGGTAAAGCCATAAGGCCCTTGTCACAGAAGTGGAACTTGGAGGGAGCCCTGCCAGCTGGGAAAGTCGTTCAGAGGCCCAGGCTCACATAAACACCCTGATGGGCAGCTGCGAGGGACGGCTGAAGGAAAGGCTTGCTGAGATTTGTTTCTCTTCCTCAAGGCCCAAGCTCCAACGAAAGGGAGGATGGGAGAGGGTTTGCCCTTCCCTTGCTTCTGGTGCTTACAGTAGGTCCTGGCTTTCTCTTTGGCCCCCTGGAATATCAAACAAAAGGTCAGTTAGCTTTCTAATGAATAACAGCTCATTATGTCTGGAGTTTCATAGAAAACCAGTTTAGGAAGAGTAATCTAACCTGGATGGGGAAAAAATGCTGCTCTGCCATTCAGGCAATGTGGGGAATATGTCCAGCTCTTCCACCAGCATCCCAGAACACCTTAAGCACCTGATTAAGGATCCCAGAACCTCAGCTGCTCGTCTATAGAATGAAATTAATAATACCAAATACTTGTATCTCTGTCTTTAATGGCCTGAGGGTGTCTCTCAGTGTGTGCTTATCCCATGCTTGGCACAACGGACCTGTGAGCACTGATGAATAATTACAGAGAAATGTTCTAGTAAAAGTAGGTTAGGGGTGCTGTGAAAGAATTTATGGTGGTTACAGAGCACAAGATAAAACTTGATCTATGGAAATATAAATACCTTTCAGACAAGACGGCTCAGTTCTGCCAGGGCAGAGGGAATGAATGCTAATATTTGCGGCTTGCATCGTCAGCCACCTCTTTTCTCTGTCCCTAAACCAACAAAAGTAGTGCTGCCAGAAATTTGGTCACTTGAGTCTTAGTTGTTCCCCAAAGCCAGGAGGCATTTTTAAGTACCTTGAGATGTCTTTGTTTAGCCCAAAGATAATGTTGTAACCAGGGGAAACCTTCCATAAATTAGGCTGGAGCAGCACTAAAAACTTACACGTGTGGCAAGACCTGTTTGAAAATGTTCATAAGGAAATTCTCATCCATTTAGGAAACAGTGGACCACTGGAACTGAGACGTTCTGCAGTGAGGTATGAGCTTTGCTGAAGCTTGCAGCAGAAAGAAGGCACAGATATGCTGCCCAGCCAATGTGGTTCAATGCATTGTATGTTGTCAGTGCCCCTAATAACTTCTCTTTTCACTAGGGGTCTTCTGCTGAGCTGGGTGCTTCTGGCTGTCCAGGCCTAGCTGAGCTGGGACTCTCAGGTCTTTGTAGGTAGATTTTTCTCTCAGCTCTCTGCTTTGAGAGGTCACCAACCCTTCAAACTTCTCAGCTGTCCAAGAACTCTGCAAGTTACCCAGCTCCTCTTAGCTTCCTGGGCAGATGGATAGCCCCAGAAGCCAAATACTTGGGAGAGAAGGTGGGATGTCCTAAAATATTTCTGCTTTCTTCAAAATATTGAACCTCTCATGGTTTTACCCTGTTTCATCTTAATTAAGGAAGATTTCTTATAAAAAGAGAAAAAAAAAAGCTTACTGTTCTTTTGAGGAGTGGGTAGGGAGGGGAACTATCTTTTGTGGCTATCTCTAACCATGCCCTCCACTTACTCATTTACCTATCTATTTATTTCTGAACTTCTTGGGTTTGGGCACGCATGTAAAACATTACCACACTAAAACACCTCACTGTTTGCACCAGTGGAAGTGTTACACATCTCCTTGGTCCTGATGTCAATATTTATGCCATGAGCAACTGGTTCAGTCAAATGCCGCTTCCGACTACCAAAGGCCAGTCATCTATTTGGAAGGGGACAGTTGGTTAAGGAGTCCTTGGAGTTGCTTGAAGTGAAGCGCAGAAGGTGCTAGGCGAAAGCACGGGAAAACCACCCCCTCATTAGATGCCTTCCTATTGAAACCCCAGTGCAAGGTATCCTCTATGCGCCTGGCGTTGTTGGGGTTGGGGGAGTGTATGCGACATCCAACCCAGGGAAGAGTTGCTTAGCAACTGTGTCCTGCCCTCAGGCTGCCCACAGCTGCCTGTGATGTTCTGCTTTGATGATGGAAATTCTTCCATCTTGTGTTCTGGGGGCTCTGTGTGTATCCTGCTGGGTATATCTTGTGTGCATAGATTTTCTATCGAACTTCTCTGATCTTACCAGCTTAGATGCCAAACTCACCTGCTCTTGCAGTTTGAATTCATCTTTGCTAATTAAGGGCAAGGGTTGTTTTTCTGTCACCTGGCTTGCACAAGAAACTTGTACCAGTTGAGTGCAAGTGATTTGCAGGCTGGTTGGATAAACTGGTTCTTCACCCTCTTTTGTGGAAACTGCTTTTTCATGTACTCTTGGGGTGATGTTATTATCAGAGGGCTAAGCAAGACAGTCTACACAAGGGGAGGGACTCTCACTGAGTCAACTTAGAGATATCTAAAGCAATTTTTGAAAAAATAGTTTAAATGACTCATGCTAACAGGCTCGCTTAATGTGAAGCGATCAAGTTATTGCTGTGACACTTGTTTCAGTGGACACACGTTTTACTTGGTGGCTGGGCTGAGGGCACAGAGCGATGGATGGTTCTGCAAACTGCTGAGTCAGTGGAAGACACTGCAGTTGCTGATCGTGGCCCCCCTTGTGCTGGTGGTGCCATCCCTCAAAGACTTGCCAGTTGAGCTGCTTGTCTCAATGCTCCCCTCTTTTTCAGTCTAAATGGGCTAGTTTGGCTTAAAGAGTTAAAATAGCAAGTCCCCAAACTGGCAGAGTGGACTAGGCAGTAACCTCTGGTGGAGGGCAGTTCACAGCAGGATCCCCTTTCCTTGATTTAACTGGATACAGCAGAAGATCCTGTGCAGTCTCAATCTTGTATTTGGGCAGCTGCCATGTTAATGTGTGGTTTCTCATTGAACCCCAGTAATTTAAATCCTTTCGAGGATGGTACCATATTCCTCTGGCATAAATTACCTAGGAGTTGTTCAGAACAAAATGACTCTGTAGGAGTGCTGTGTTGGCCAAGTCTGTGGACAGACTTAGTTAAAAAAACATGTCTCCCTTGTGTGCTACCTCTGCTGACAGCTCTTTGGAGAGGTAGCAAGCAAAGGTGCTGAAGATCAAAGCGGAAAATGGAAATAGACAACTCTAGCTGTGTTTAGGTGAGGACTTGTTTGCTTCCTGTGGTGCTTTTTCAAGATCACTGTCAGAGTCTCCACAGGAAGAATTTTTCCCCTGTTCCTACTGTCTCTGGGGGACTGTTTGATAGCCACAATGGATTTGCTTGCAAACACTTTAAATAATTTCCGGAGCTTTAAGTCCCAGAGGGGGTCTAATTCCAAGCTGAAGCTGCTCAGTGGTTCAGGTCAGGCCCCTTGGAGAGAGCCTATCTGATGAATAGGTTCACCCTACAGGGCAGGGGATGTCTCAAGTACCTTAAAGGATAGTGTTGTTATTTGTAAACACATGTTCAGATAGTTTGCCTGCATTATGTTATTACCATAATCATTACTTTTACTACTGCTCTGCAGGGTTTGTGTAACAGTTCTCATTTATACATCTCGAGGCCATTTCTGCCTCAAGAAACCATGAGGTAAGAGAAAAACAGAGGCAGAGAGTGGAGAATGAAGTGACTTGTCCTGGTGCATCCAGCAGGCTTGCGGCAGTACCTACAGCTGCTCTCGTCCAGAATCACCAAACCCACTCCCCGGGACTGCCCCCCTCTTCTAGTAAGACTTCCCTCTAAAGAGTGGGAAATTGCTGAGCTCACAGCACTTTTGAACCATGGCTCTTTTCCTTTCAGTAAGTTAAAGTACGGCTGTATGTTTTCTTCTTGTTTTATGTACAGTGTCTGATTTAACTCCAGAATCCCCCTCGTTCCCTCTGCCTTTAGTGGGAACGGTAATGGTATGGATAACAAAAGCAGCGTGCAAAGAGCTTGTATTGCAAGAAACCCAAGAGATTGGTGTCATAAGGAAGAAGAGTTAGGATGTAGCTGGGTGAGAGACAGCATTTTGGAAAGCATTCTGGTTCTTCTCTTCTTCTCTTCCAGCAGTACTTAAAATCCATATTTCCTTCATAGAGGAAATGCCATCACAGAGAGAGGCCCAAGTCCAGTCCTACCCACACTATGGAGGAACTCTGCATGGTGCTCACATTATTGCAATGTCTAAGGGCAGACAGTCATATATCAACAAAAAAAAACTCCTCTGCAAAACTAACCAATCCTAATTGGCAACAACCCTACTTCTAGGCCACACAAAATAGACAGTGGTCTTCAGTCTTGGCAATGCAAATTAGTGAAGGGAGGACAAAGAATGGGTGAAGCATGAAGGATGTGGAAAAAGAGTGGCAGAAAGGGACTGGAATTGAAAGAGAAGGAAGGACGTTGTTCAAAATAAGAAAAGCAAAGTTTGTAGGAAGTGGCAACTTCTTTTGCTAGACCAAATAATACAGTTGGGAAAAAAGTGCAGGGTTTTCGGCACAATAGCCAAAAACCTGATGTGGTCCCTACTGGACACCACAGGAGAAGGTGGCCATCACAGCATCTTTACTTTCCAAATTTTGAGCTCTTTTCAGACTTTTCTCTTCAGGCTTCTCTAGTGTTGATTCCCATAGGTGACCGTTTAGGGCTTAGAACAGGACATATTCCTATTTGCCATGTTGTGCATGGGGAAACATCTCTCTGGTGCTGTGAGGAATCCCTAGCTGTTGGGAACTGCTCTGTGCAGATCCACGGTGGTGAAAAGGCTAGAATGTACCCAGCTGCAGGGCAGGAGTGGAGGTAGGTCATCTGCTGGAGAGACTTAAGTTACTACAATTCATTGGTTTGTTGATACTGACACCTCTCATGGGATAGGGTCACTGAACACTAGCAACCCTGCTCCTTACCCCGCCACTTCTCGTCAGCTTTAAATACTTCCAGGTGCTAGGGCAACTATAGAGATGAAGCTATTAAGTTTGTCCAGACAGTGTAACCACACTGGGAACTGGAAAGCAAAGGGACCTGAAAGCTATGCAGCAGACGTGGGAAAAGACTGGCATAAGCATGAATAAGTATCTAGAGCAGGGAGCTCGTTTTTATTCCTTGCGACAGGCTCTGTGTTCACCACAGCTACTCAGCTGTCTGAATGTGTATGTAAAGCAGTATTATAAATCTGTGGTGCTACATGCACGTTTTTATTCCTATTACACTATATACATATTTTATTATGTTTATCATTAATATTCAGCATGGGGTATTAGCAGAAGTCAGAAGTAGTCAGTTCTGCTATGGTTCCTCCAATGAGCTCTCAAAAGGGGTTTCCAAAAGCTGAGACCTCTTCATTCCTGCCTTGCCTCATATGAGTTCCCTCTAATGCTCATGAGAACATGCTACATTTCCTCATCCCTCCCCATCCCATTAGCTTTAGATACAGTCAGGAGCAAGCACACAACCTTTTGGCATAAACCCAGACTTTGCCTAGCAGGATGAAAAGTGATTAGGATTGTAATTAGTGTCGGTTTGGGTCTTCTGGTTGCTAAACTGGAAGTTGGCCCCCTCAGCCTTTTCCTTTTAATAGTAATTAATTATTAATCACCCCAACAGAAGAGGAAGGAAAGGAGAATTACTGGTATGGTGTGGAATAGACTTGATGGGAAGAGGTGGAAAATTGTCTGATAGGAAGTTGAGACTCCAGAGTCTGATTTGAGGAAATATTTGACTCGCTTATTACTGCATTTTAAATAGGCTCTGAAGCCCACTGGAGAAAGGATTTCTCCCCCTCCTTTGCCTGCCACGTGCAAAGATTTCTCTATTTGCTCCCCTTTCCGACGTCAGCACCGCTCTGAGGCAGCTGGAAGCTACAAAGGCGTTCTGGTTAATGAGGCAAGCAAAAAGTCCTCTATGTGTCCCACAGTGCTTCGGAGAAGTCTGCATCATCCCACAGGTCACCACAGCAGAACTCCTCTGTGGAAGAGATGGCAAAGCTCCCCCAGGGTTTTGATTCTTCCTTGCCAAAGTAAGGGATAGGCCCAAAGGCAGAGTCTAGGAAGAGACGTATCTAAATGGGAGCCATTTAAAGAAAAAATTAAACAAACAAACAAAAAAAAAACCACCAACAAAAAAACCACAATTAATTTAAGGCACCCACAAAGTTAAGGCAAGGTGTCAGAGGCTTTCTTGAAGCTCATACTTGACTTGAGGTAGCTGTGCTTGGTGGTGATATGAGATAGGTCTTGCCCAGTGGAAATCAGTGTCTCTTGTAACGATCATACTGTTGCTTCAGTAACAGGCTGTCCATTTCCTTCTTTTTTCTTTCTTGTAAGACGAAACCCTCCCTTTTCCCCCCCCTCATTTTCTGTGGCCTCCCCATGGTTCTCAGTGCTATTGATCAGGGCAGTCATCTTTGGGTGTTCTCTCTCTCTTTTACCTCCTGGCGTGAATTGTGCCTCACCAGCTGCTGCTCTTTCACTGTTGTTTGAGCCCTCTTTCCTCTTCTCTCTGCCTTTCAGACAAGTCCCGTCATTAGCACTGCTCCCTTTTCCCCTGCCAGTGCTAGCTGTAAGGCTGGTGTCAATCCTGTGTGAGCCACACTCAACTCTCACATCTCCTTCAGCTTACCCTTTCATCCCTCTTGTTTGTCTGCCTGGACTCTACCACATCTCAGCTCCACTGTAACTTCCTGCCTCTGCAAACTTCACACAAGGAACTGCCTGTACCTGGGTGAAATTCTCTTCTTCCTCCTTGTGTGGAGGCAGCATGGACCATTTTGCAGGGCACTCATCACAGAACCAAGGCGCTGACGTTATGCTCTTGGTGATGCTTCTTGGGCAAATGACTTGTTTCTCCATGTCTCTGATTTTCAAGGTGTGAAATAAAAGCGATGCTGATCTGTCTTTTGAAAACATTTTGACATCTGTGAGTGAAAACTGGCAAATAAGTGTGAGGGATAATTGTCAATATGCTTCTTCTAGTGCCACCTTTTACTGAGATCTCACATTTACATTAGCCACAATTTCCTTATCTCTATCTTCTCTGTCAGGTTCGTGCTCCAGCATCCCACGCGCGCGCGCACACACACATACACACATACACAAGCTGCTTTTGCCACATCCACTCCTTTGTTAAAATCCATTGTCATTGACTCATCACACTCTGACCTATTCACAATTATCTCTTGTGTTATCCTTCCCAAAGCCATGCTGGGCACAGCACCAGCAGTCAGGAGTACTGCAATTTGAGGGGAGGTTGATTAGTGTTGAGGAGAGGTAATTCCTCAGTGAGGTGCCCAGATCTGAGTTGCTTTTCTGATTTTCCCGAGCCCTCTGCAAAGGCCTGTGACACGTGTGTGATTGTATTGGTGTCAATCAATGACACCCCTCCCAATTGCTGCTTCTTCCCACCCTTCCCCCTTGCTGCCACACTTGACCCCAGACACCTTCTCCTGATTGATCCTTCCCTCTCCATTCCCTACTACCACTGCTTCCCGGTTCCATCACTGCCCCTTCTGTTTCCTCTCTGGGCCATTCCCACCTTGTTTCCCCTACCTCTCTACCTGCAATCAGAAGCCCCGTCTATGTGCTGTGTGTGCAACACCATAGCTGGCTGTGTAGACCTTTACCTGTTCTTTTACCCTCCTCTGTAATGAGATGCAGGACTCTGTGTGAAGGATGCTACACGGAAATAAATTGTTCTGTGTAGTTTTCCGTTATGCGAACTTACTGCGCCAAGAGAGCCGTTTGGCTGCTTTAATATCGTCTTCCCTTCACCACTTGATGGTGCTCTTGGACATAGCAATTCTTTATTGTGCTGCAAGAAGGGCCAGTGTAGCCAGTGTCTCCAAAATTGGTCACTAGCTCTGAGGGGCTTGATTATCCCGGAGCTCAGTCCTAATGCAAAACTAAGTTCAAACCCATCTCTAAACAAGGTGCTACTTTTTTTGCGATGTAGGAAGCCGCATCCTAAATTCTTACCTGTTAAGATAAAAGCCTCCTTGCTTCTTTTTCTATTCCCTTTTCTATTGACTGATTTATGTTCTCCCTGTTTGGTCAAACCCTTTTCTGCCATTTCCTACTTTTTTTTTTTTTTTTTCCCCCTTTTGGTCTCACCTTTCAGTTTCTGTTTCCTTCATGTTGCTTTCACCTATCCTTTTCCTCCAGTGCCTCTCCTACGTCTCCCAAATGTATCTTCCTGCTTCCATTAGCTTTTCTCTGCTTTCCCTTCCTCCTCTTTTCTCCTGTGCTGCTCTCTCTAGGGTAGAGTCAAGTCCCAGTAAGTCATGACAGAGCCTCAATATAATTTTCTTCCTCTTGCCTCTGAAATTCTTGGATCTTGCATCTCAACTTCTGCTGCACTGTCACCTTGCATTAAAGAAACCTAAGCAACTCCAAACTCATCCTCTTTTCTGCATCCTTCTTCCTGCCATGACTGACTTTCTAGTCGTGTTGTTGGGAGGAAAAGCATGCCCTGCAAGTTAAAAGAGGAGCCTCAGTACAGAGCACCTCAGAGAAATTCCCTGGGCATCTGCCAGAGCCATGGGGAGAAACATTTGAACGGCTGTGAAGAAATTCTCCTAAGAAGGTTCACAGCAATTCAAGTGCAGAGTTCATGTTATTGGCTATACGCTCTCAGAAGCAGAGTACCATGTAGCTTTGGCCACTGCTGGTAGAGCTTGAGAATCACCTATGCCATTGTAGCCTGAGTAAAATTTCATTTTTCACTCTAGGTAAATGGTTAAACTCTCTTATGAAATGATAGCAGGCTGCTAGCCAAGCCAGAGGCCATACAAGCACTTTAGCCACTCAGGAAAGACAACTTCAGTGGGCACTGAAAAAGTAGGGAGGGTGTGTATGCATGTGAAACAGAGAGAGAAGGAAACTTCAACACAAATATGGAGAAAGAAGGGAGTTGAAGCACAGCCTGTTTAAGCAGCTGGTAGCCTGACCCTAAGGAAAAACTTAGAGAGTTTGATGCTGTAAGCAAAGAAACTGTCTCTGGCTTGTTTGATTTCTCCTGCATGGAAGAAAATATGACTCCATGCATTCTTTGCAAATAAACAAGATATCATAAAAGAAAGACTTCTTTCCAACTCCCGATTCCCCTGGAATAACCCACAAGGCCCTGAATTATGGTTAGCGGAATGGGGGCCAGGAGGGAAAATGATGCTATGAATTTTTTAACAAAGAATCAGAGCTCTAGAAAATGTGTTTTATCTGTGAATCTCAAAGCAACATATAAAGCAGGATTGTTTTCTTCTCCCCATTTTATGGAGACGAATACTGAGGTCACCCACCGAGGTGAGTGTTTTGACAAGGCACCTCTCGTAACTCTCAGAAATTGAATTCTTAACTCCCTATCCCTGCCTATAGCTATGTACCATGTTGCCTAATGCACTGGCAGCAGTCCAAAACCACAGAGAGGGAAGGGTTATCTTCTGGTTAAAGGTGAGGACTCCCAGCTTTCCCTGAGCGGTTTCACTGATACCACTGTGCGATCTTGGACAAGTTGTTTGGATTTTGTTGTCATTCACAGTGACGTAAATGGGGAGTTTTGCCTTAAGGTGTGAGCCCCTGCGTCAGCTCCCAAGTCCTCATCTGGAAGAACCCCAGAACCATGCCTAGAATTGCCAAATTTCTCCTGTGAGACAGGACCTGTGCTGTAAAACATCATGAAGGCAATGGAGCTGGTGGGCCAGACTTGCCATGTATAAGAGGCAACATTACAGTCCTCTAATCTGGTCCTGTGTGGTCAAAGCTAGTTTATTTTCTGTAGTAGAAGTTTCCATCCCGTGATGTTCCCATAGCTCTGAAGTGTAAGAGACAGCCGTCTTAACTGGGATATGGTGTCGTGACTGAACCCACGTGAGTGAGATCAGAATCAGTCTCTCAGCACTTATGAAATGATTATAATAATATTGACTTAGTGGGGCATTGTGACGATTAGTGAAGGACTGTAATATATTTTGAAACCTGTGGATGACAGTGGGAGAACATAACGATCATTTTCCTCCTTTAGTTCTCCTGTATATGGATCTCAAAGTACCCCATTAGCATTATTAAACTCCAGAATTCTGTGTGAGGGCATTAAGTAATTCAATGAATCCATGGTCATAGGAATAATTTTTGGTTGTCTCTACACTGTACATCATGGTGACTTCTATCTTCATTGCAGCACCAATGATATAACTCAGGTCCTCTTGTTCCAAAAGAACGGGCACCCGCCACTTAAAAAAACCCATAGCATCTCCATTAATTATGATCAGCATGGGGACTGCTTATCCCATTTAGCAAATACCGAGTCTAACCAATAGGCAGGATGTGTCAGTTCGCTGGTGCAGCCAGAGTGTCTTAGCAGTCTCCAGTGTCCGCTGGCATCATCTTCCATGCAGCTCTGTGAGGGAACTGGACTTGCCTTACCTCAGAAGCAGCCCTATGTAGAAGAGAGAAGAGACTTCTTGTTCCCTGGAACAGGGTCAAGGCCTCTTTGAGTTTGGCTTCTCTTAAGGAAGCAAAGCAAAAACAGAGGTATCTTTCAAACATGACCTTTTGGGTTGTGCTTGCTATTAGTGAGTTACAAAACATTTACGCAATTACCTCAGGAGTCCTGAATTCCCTTCTGGAGGCACCTGCTTCTCTCCTGTAGCAAAATAGAGAGAGTAGACTCCTGATTTTGGTCCTCTGAATCACATCTATGTTAGATGCTCTGTTAAGACTGTGTGACTACCTCCCTAACATCCTACTTGGCAACCCACTTCAGTCAGAGACTGCCCCCACCCTAACGTCCTGCCTCCCCTCAGCTTAGATCCAGTTTCTCCAGAGCTCTTTTGCTAGAGCTGCCCAATCTCTACACTGGCATGTCTTCAAAAGGACACCGTCACATCGTATCAACCCCCACATTGCGAGCACAATACAGGCTCCACTGCCTGCTCTTGTCAGCCTAAATATAGTTATATCCCTCACATGCTATGAGGAAAACAATGGGATAAAGGTAAATTGAGGGGACGTTCCTTCCACTCCCTTTTTCCCATGAACAGGCATATCTATGTGTTCAAGTGCAATCAGAAAAAACTCTCTGAACTGGTTGGATCTGAGCTAGCAACCATCATTTCTGTGCAAGTGGGGCACCAAGCATGAGATTAACGTGTCTGGAGGACTGCTGGCTCCTGCCAAGGCTGCCTCAGCAGGCAAAGGGGATATGTGGATTTCAAAATGCTGATCTTACCACAGTTTACAATGCTGATCTTTGAATAATCATGTCAGGGTGTTAAGTGGAAGACCTTGCTTGGGTGACAGTAACAATTCTCTATTCTTAGGGCTGCTCCTCTCTATTCTCTGGAGAGTCACATAAACATTTATTTCTGCATCTGTTGCACTCCTGCCAGTCACAACTGCTTGAAACAATATGCATGTAAATATATATATAGAGAGACACATATATATGCATGTGTATATATACATATGTATGTGCATAAATAGCACATACAGCTTTATAAAACAGGTGTGACTGTGGGAGGAGAAAGTAGTTCTGTAGAAGTGCACAGTGAATGCCAAGAGCTTCCAGTACAACTAAAGTTTCCAGGCCGGGCCTCAGAAATGTTTTTTCTTGATTTCAGGGAAAGTTATATGCTTCTTTAGCACAGCAGTTGCACTGTGAAGGGCTAGAGTAACAGGGGAGGAAAGAGGAATTTTTCTTGCTTTGCTGTACACCTTTGCAAGTGATGACTGGTAGGTTAGGAATAGGGCCGTTTGAGCTATGAGGTCTCATCTGGGCTGGTGAGATTTATCTATACCTGCTCAGAACTGCTCTCAATGAGCAGGCAGAGTTGCTGCTTGTCTTGCAGTGATCACTGCCTGGCTCAGCGCACCTCTCACATCCCCCAGGGCTCCTGACAACTCAGGACTGGGGGGGATTGCAACTGAAGAGGCAAGCAGCAACAGGGCAGGACGAAATGAGCAGGGACACCTAAACCATCAGGAGAGCTCGTATCTAATCCCAGCTCTTCCACTGGTGCGCTGTGAGGAAGCAAATGACTTCCTTTCTCTGTGCCTCAGTTTCCCTGTTAATTAAATGGAGATAATAATACACCTCTCACAGGAGCAACGTGGTGAAACATCAGTCAATAACTTTAAAGTGCGGCTAGATCCATGGATAAAAGGTGCTGTGGAAGAGCATTGTTAAAAGTCCACAGCGAAACCCCACAAAACCTCCTGAACTGAGCCCTCTTGTCAACCTGGATATTTTCACTGCACCTTTGAAGATGAAGCTCTGCCGCTTACACTACTTTGCTCCAATTCAGTAGGTTTTAAGAGGCCACAGGGGGACCTGTTAGAGTTAAAATGGATTGAAATTGTCTTTGAGCCTCTAGAATAATGAGTATTTCCCTTTCTTTACGTTTTTAGATCTAGATGAGATGCCGTTCAGTTGCTGTCATTCTGCCAACGTACGCCTTTCCGTTGCATTGAAACCTGAACTCCTAGGGTCAGGCATTTGCAAGCAGATGAACATTTTTTTGGAAGTACATTAAGCAAAAGAAACTTAGGTAGGAAATTTTAATTACTTTTAAACTCTAAGCTACATCTTGTTCTCCCCATTATAAACCATTTTGATTCTGCATTACGCAGATGCTGGCTATTCCTATTATCTGCATTAAGGTGATGATCTTCTTAGTGTCTGGGCACATTTCATGATTATTATTATTTCATATCTCAGCAGTGCCAAAAGGAGAGGAGAGAACATTAAGATGCTCGACTAAGGCCTGATTCCTGGGCCTGGCACAGACTTTCTGTGTGAACTTTGGCATGCTGCTATGCAGCCTGTCTTTCTGCTTCATTTTCTCATCTCTGAAATGACACTTCCCTGCTTTATGGGGTCAGTGCATTTATTGGCACAGGTTACAAATACTATACAAAGGGAAGCGCTCCAATTCATGGCCGGTTGTGTTAGATGCTGTACAGGTATCCAGGAGGCTGCGTCCCTGCCCTGCAGGGCTTGCAGATGAATGTGATGGTAACCTACCAAAGGTGTGTGAAGAAGAGGGAAAGATGCCATTCCTTTGTACCGCAGGAGGTGAGACTAAGTTAAAACACTGGGAAGCATTATGATAGGAAAGAGAATGAAGCACTGGAAAAGGCTGCTTGGAGGCACCATGGGGTCTCTCTCTCCACAGGGCTTGAAGGACAATTTTTATCTGTAGTGCCATGGCTGCAGGGGATTCTGCTCCTGGACAAGGGGAGAGACTAGGCATCTTCCTGAGTGCCTTCCAGCGCCATTTTTAGTGCTTGATGAGCACAGGGATTTCCTCTAAAAGTGGAACTAAGACAGCATTTTTTTCAATCTTTTTTTTAATTTGTGGAATCCTAAAATATTTTAGGGGGAGGTGTGATCTCCTTTAGGAACCACATGTTTGGCAGGCTGCCCGGTAGCATAAGTAAACCTTCTGAATAAAGGTGGCTTTCTTAGTCACCTTTGGTGGGCCTTTGGAAATGGTATCTGATCTCTCCTCTCTCTGCTGTGGTGTTACCCGATCTAAGCCGGCCCTGCTTTGGGCAGTGTGTTGGACCAAATTACCTGCAGTGGTCCCTTCTAACCCGAGTTATTCTATGAGCCTGTGATTCACTTTGCTGCTGGGAAGTCTGAGGGGCGATACAGACTCAGCCCTACCTCTTATATTTATACAGAGAACCACATCAAGGAGGCTATATCTGTGCTACAGAATCGTAGAAAGGCTGGTTGGAAGGGACCTGTGGAGAGCATGTAATCCAGCTTCCCTGGGACCATCACCAACATTAGATCAGGTCAGCCATGGCTTTGTCGAGTTGAGTCTTGAAAACCTCCAAGAACAGAGATCCCACAACCTGATCTGTTCTGCAACTTGGTTGCTGGAAGAAGGCTTGCCAAAATTCATTAAGCATGCTCTCTTTTTGACATTTAACATGAACAAAGTCCACTGCTGGGAGCCTTCTCTTAGCCAAAAGCCCTCTTTCCTGCAACCTCCCTGTGACTTCCCAGTTCAAATCTAAGATTAGCCTTGATAATCCATGCTGAAGGGAATTATTGCTTGCTGGTGATAGAAAGAGAAGCCCATTTAAGAGAGCTAGGCTCTTGCTCCCCTTTGCTTGGAAAAGCCTGGCTAATATGACAAAAAACTTGTGCTGCAGTCTTTTACAATGGTCTTGATTTTTTCCTCCTTGCCCCAATGTCCAGTTTCTATATGAGCAAGCCAGTGCTTGTTGCCCCTGGAGAACACAGACGCTGACATTTTCTGCCAGCCAAGTCTTCCCACTGCAGTCTCATGAAACATGCCCTCATTGGCAGTGGGTTACAGGCTTCCACCTGCGAGCTGAGGGCTCACGGCAGATGGGTCTAAACCGCAAAGTTTGGTTTTGGATTCAGTTCTGGAACTGAACACTTTGAGCTGGAGTCAAAAGCAGGGTTTTAATTGGATTTTTTTTTTTTTTTTTTTTTTTTGTTCTTTCTTCTGCTACACTTTCAACTGAACTTGGGCTAATTTAGAGCTGAGCTCCCCATTGGCCAGATCTCTGGATTAAATTTTGTAGGAAGTGACACGGATCTGGGGAAAAATCATTTCCAAACCAAATCAAAGTCAGATGTAACTGAGTAGCTCCCAGGTGAACCTACTGAGCGCCCAAAGGAGATTCAGTTCAGACATACACGAACAGGTGCAATACTAAGCTTGCATTTCTCATACAGGTATCTTGAGTCTGTGCCTAAGCTTATGAGGGGCTGAGGAATCTCACTGTATTGAAAACTCAAGACTTCTGTATGCATTATTACACCATGAAATATGCCATGGTTTGTACAGCTCCTCTCCTTTCTTTCCAGTATCTGAGCACGTATGCCTTTTTTTTTTTTTCCTTTTTGCAAGGCACAGGAGAAAACAACACAGGCAAATTTTGCAAAATCTATTTCAAGTCAGTAATTTGCTAAGTGCTCAGAGCTTGTCTCTTTTTTTCTATGTTAAGTAATTTATAAATAAAAATAAATTCACACTCACTCTAATATTTGCTTGTACTTGAATTCTATTGGCGAGATGTGTGAAAATTGCCTGATGGTTGAGATCACCAGCAAAAGCGAAGTTACAGGGAGTAATTACGGATAGTATTATAGAACAGAAGGATAATTTGATCTAAAAATTCGATCTAATGCTCTCGTGCAGGGACATATTTCTCTGGGAGAGGAGTTTGTAAAACAAAAGAGAAAAAAATAGTATGGATGTGAGCTGGGGAAAAGCAATTATTCTCTCATAATATGGGAACACAGTGTGCCTGGCTCAGGAGAGGTATGAAATACAGGAGAAAGAAGGGGCTGTAAGGAGCCTTTATGCGTCCCAGCAGGGTTACTCAGGAAGGTTATTCAAAATGTGCAGGGAAGACGCAAGCTCCTGAGCCCAGTGGGGTGAAACAGATGTGTGAGGAAGGACATACAGCACTGTGTGGGAGGAAGGCGTGTTGATGTTTTAGCTGTGAATGTGAAAGAGGTCTAGGATGCATCAGGCCTGCTTTTGAGGTCTCTGCTCTGTCCACAACACAGATCAGAGGGTGCAAGAAGTTGCCAGGGTTGTGAGGCAGGGGCCAAGAGCATCTGGCTTTCTGCATCCCTCAAGGCTCCCTGTAGGCCATTAAGAGAAAGGCAGAGGAGCAGAATTTCCTAGCTTTGGTCTTCTAAGCGCTTCTCTGGGCTGCAGAAATGCTGGCAGAGGATATGCCTTTCATTTAAGGCCCCTATTGCCCTCTTGAGGTTCAGCGGGGATGGGTGAAGACCTCCTACTTTTCCCTACATGCTGACTGCAGTTCCCTCCCCTTTCCGTGTGTAGCCCCAAAGTCACAGCAAGGCTGGCCTATGGTCTACAGAGCAAGCACCTCTCATCATCTGCCCTTGCCTCAGTTTCACACCTCCCACTTAAAAACGGCGATCTTGTGCTAGCTCTTGTCCCATGAAAACAGATGCGTACAAGGCATTGCAAAATGTACAGTGTGAGTGATTGTTATTGCCAGTCAATACTTACCACTCTCCTGCCTGACCTCCAGCGTTGAGGTCCCGGAGGGCAGCAGCTGTCCTGATGCACATCTATGCTTTAAACACCCAGAGAAGTACCAGTTCCCCACAGGCACTCACCAGGTTAATGGCAATACTCAGCTCTGCTCGCAGCTAACAAGATTTAAACACAGGCTAATGACTGCATGTTTTCACTTTAATCAACATACAAATCGCCCTTTCATTATTATGGTGGGGGTTTTTAACTCCAATTTAATTTATAATTGAATTATGCTCCAGACTGTAATTGTTGATATAATCCACATCTCAAATTCCGTGTTCTCTTAGTGCTTCACCCTAACCTGTCGGCGAGGGGCTTGAGTAGCACAGTGAGGAAGTCAGTGTGCAGTGCTGGGTTCAGCTCTTGATCTGAGCACTAGAGAAATGCATTTGATGGCCTCAGGCTGATCTGCCTGTGGAGCACTGTGCTGTTTCCACAGGCTCCTTTCCCCATGCCCTGTGCTAGAACTCACATGCCAGGAGGGGAAAAGATCATAGAATCATTTAGGTTGGAAAAGACCTTTAAGATCATGAGCCTTCGAGAATCCAGTTTGGTAGTTGAACATGCTAACCACCCTCTCCTCCCCCACCTTAATTTTGTTCCCCTCATTAAATGTCACCATCCTGACAGCCAAGCTTTGGCAGGAGACTGTGCGAGCTCTCCTGACCCTGTTCAGTGCAAAAGAAGTTAGCTAAGCTTAAATTACTTTTCAGCATAGAGGGCAATAATGCAGAAATAAGCGGATTCATAAGACTTTGTTTGCCCTGAAGCCCAGATTGCTTGGAGGCCTGTGGGTGTCTTGCCTCCTCCTGAAGTGCATGGAAGTTGGACTTCAGTTATAACTAACACAATCTTGAAGGCAATGTTCCCTTTAGCATACATACTGCCAGTGACGTTTCTGAATATGCTGTTTTGTCAAGGCACCTTAACATAAGCCATGAGTAGCTAAAGTGTCAGAATATCATTTTCCTATATGAGGCATTGAGTGATACTTGAACATCACATTAGTGAAAATGTGTTAAGTAATGAGGCTTTGAAGATATTTTTTACCGGTGGAGACATAGCTGAGGCCAGCTCTCAGTGTGGCAGCAATTTAGCATTCTTAGCAAAAAATGCAGAGCTGCTGTGGTGAGCCCTGGGCTGGGAGAGCTGGAGGGCTGCAAAGCAGGGCCAAGGGCAGGGCTGGTTGTGGGCAACCCAGGTCCTGGGTAATGAAATATGGACGTCTTGAATGCAGGTCCTGCCTGACCAACCCGATCTCCTTCTATGACAAGTTGACCCGCCTAGTAGATGAGGGCAAGGCTGTGGATGTTGTCTACCTGGACTTTAGTAAGGCCTTCGACACTGTCTCCCACGGCACTGTCCTGGAGAAGCTGGCAGCTCACGGCTTGGATGGGCATACTCTTCGCTGGGTAAAAAACTGGCTGGATGGCCGAGCCCAGAGAGTGGTGGTGAATGGAGTGAAATCCAGTTGGCGGCCGGTCACGAGCGGCGTTCCCCAGGGCTCAGTTCTGGGGCCGGTTTTGTTCAATGTCTTCATCAATGATCTGGATGAGGGGATTGAGTGCACCCTCAGCAAGTTTGCAGATCACACCAAGCTGGGTGAGAGTGTCGATCTGCTCGAGGGAAGGAAGGCCCTGCAGAGGGATCTGGATAGGCTGGATTGATGGGCCGAGGCCAATTGTATGAGGTTTAATAAGGCCAAGTGCCGGGTCCTGCACTTGGGTCACAACAACCCCATGCAACGCTACAGGCTTGGGGAAGAGTGGCTGGAAAGCTGCCCGGCGGAAAAGGACCTGGGGGTGCTGGTTGACAGCCAACTGAACATGAGCTGGCAGCGTGCCCAGGTGGCCAAGAAGGCCAACGGCATCCTGGCTTGTACCAGGAATAGTGTGACCAGCAGGACTAGGGAAGTGATCGTGCCCCTGTACTTGGCACTGGTGAGGCCGCACCTCGAATACTGTGTTCAGTTTTGGGCCCCTCAGTACAAGAAGGACACTGAGGTGCTGGAGCGTGTCCAGAGAAGGGCAACGAAGCTGGTGAGGGGTCTAGAAACAAGTCTTATGAGGAGCGGCTGAGGGAACTGGGGTTGTTTAGTTTGGAGAAGAGGAGGCTGAGGGGAGACCTTATCGCTCTCTACAACTACCTGAAAGGAGGTTGTAGTGAAGCGGGTGTTGGACTCTCCTCCCAAGAAAGTAGCGATAGGATGAGAGCAAATGGCCTCAAGTTGCACCCAGGGAGGTTTAGACTGGACATCAGGAAGAATTTCTTTACCAAAAGAGTGGTTAAGCATTGGAACAGGCTCCCCAGAGAGGTGGTGGAGTCGTCATCGCTGGAGGCATTCCAAAAAGGTGTAGACGTGGCACTCCAGGGCCTGGTTTAGGAGGCGTGGTGGTATTAGTTGACGGTTGGACTTGATGGTCTTAGAGGTCTTTTCCAGCCCTAATGATTCTATGATTCTATGATTCAGGCTTCCCAAATGGCAGGCTATTCCAGTTTCGAACCACGAGTAAATTTTACCCAGATGTTGTCAAGGGCCTAAGAGTGCTATTCTTGGGAGGACCCCAAATTTCTTATTGTACTCAGACCCATCCTTTCTCAGCTGTGGGGGCAGCAGGCAGTGCCTCCCTGGCAGAGCTGGGATTGGCACCTGACTCCCTGCTGAGTATACCTTGATATAATTGTCTAGCAGATCTTGGTAGAAATCAGTTTAGGAGCATTTATAGCATATTTCTGTTCTTTAGGTAAAACTAGCAAATGTGAATACTCTTTAACTCTCATAGTCTGTAAATTCATACAAAGGAAAATATAAAGCGGAATCAAAGAGAATGACAGACTCCCTGGGAAGTCTCCTAGCCAGGAGATCACTTCCCTTGCTCCCTGCAAACGATTGCTTTATGGGATACATTGAAGTCTGATCAAGAGCTCTTGGTTGATACAAACTGATGCTGGGTACAAATGCTGTATTAATGTCTCACAAGAGAAGTGAATAGAAACTGCCCTAAGTATAGCCCCCGGCTGTATATGTGTGATGTTGGCTGCTCGATCCTTCTGGGGTACCAGCACAGATACAAAGCCCTATCTTCCTTGAGTTGGCTGGTCAGCTGCTCTGGGGGGCCCGAAACACATTTTGCATCCTGAAGCAGGGTTAGGAGAGATGGTTTTGGCAGCACACATCTCTTGGTGGCATATCCCTATTCCCAAGAATAGGACAGCTTCAAATCCCTCACTCCTCAAGGCTCCACAACTTGTTTCAAGACCCAGATCACAAGGACCAATGGGCCTGGAAAAATTTCCTACCACTGGAAAACGTGAAGAATTATTCCACTAGAGCAGTCGCAGCCTTGGGATCTGCCCGGACTTCCCTGGGGATGTGACTGGGGGGGGTAGTTAGTTGTGGATTTTCAACTCACCGGTGACTTCCCCATGCTCCCTTATGAATACTCCTAGCACACATTAATGCACAATAGTTTATTCCACTTTTGAACCTGCCTCACCTAAAAGCACTCGTGTTTTCTGGCAGGGTATCCATTAGGGAATGAATGAAGGGTAGTTAGTGTGCTATAAAAAATCACACCCTTGCTTATTGCACACTAACTTCGCTTTATACGCGGAATATTCCAGAATGAAGAGTGTTTTCACTTTAATCAATGCACAAACTGCCATTTTATTATTATGGTTTATTTTTTTCTGATGTAATTTATGATTGAATTATGCTCCAGACTGGAGCATAAAAAATACTTTTATTCCAGTATAACTACTCCCCTTTGGAAGCAGAGTCATTATAATGGAATAAAGTCCATTTTATTCCAGAACAATGTAGTGCTCTCTACCGCCAGCAAAGGCCTGAATGTTGTAATTTATAAAGAGGGAAAAGTAAGGGTGAGAACAGGGGGAAAATTAAAGCAAGGATAGTTAGCTGATAAAGGTTTTGAGAATATCATGCACGTGAGGACTGAATATAGCCCATAGTGAGGAACACTAAACATCCACAAACTAAATAAAAATAATAAAAATGCCTCCCTCCTTCCCCTCATACATCTTATGTGGTGGTAGAAGGGGTTGCAGAGAAAGGATTGATGTCTCTTACTGGGAAGTGAATTATTCAAACTCCTGGCTGCAGGGAGCTCCTACAGTTACGAATCCCGGTCTTCTTTGTGGTTGCCAAGGCAAAGGCAGCCTCTGGTTCTCCATGGGAGAAGGGCACCCTTGGCGCTGTGTTCCCCCTTGCTGCCGAAGACCAGGTCCCTGTCTGCCAGCTCCTTGTCCTCCAGGTCTCGATGCCACCCCAGCTGGGTGCAGCAGAGGCTCCCTGAGGCCGAGAGCTAGCTGTGCTGCTGCTCGGGGCTGGACAGTACAGGTGTGCAGGGGGTGTTTCCCTCAAGCATCGATGTGCAAGCAGTCTCCTGGGCAGTCACAGATTCTGAGCTCCTCTCTGTAGGATCTGCTTTGGTCAATGCATTTAATATTTGTAATGTCAACTCAAAATCCCTCCTCCAGGACTACCAAGATGCAGTCAGGTCCAAGTAGCCTGCTGAAGTCACTAGCAAACCCCAAATCCCAGGTTTAATAGGACCTAAACACATGCTTTTTACCCCTTAAAGCAGTGAAGCGTTATTTTAACCAGAGGGCAGTTATAGTTCACTAAATTCAGCTACAAAAGGAAATGCAATCACCTTCAATGTGCTTGTTTGTTAGTAATAGGCCAAACTGTCACATCGGTCACACCATTGCTGTGCTTTTGCACTTCTTGGATACGGACTTGGTGAGCTTTTAGGATGCAGCGATAGGAGAGAGGTGGTTTTTTTCTCTCCTGTCAATAATTCCCCATGTGGCAATCAATTTGATCTTGCTGAGGGCCAGGACCTGTCTTTCAGAGATTTCACGTTATGATGAAAAGGAGTGAAAAATGCTTTTTCTCCCTTATACTGTGAGGGATGGTATCCTTATCTCATACCCCTTGCCCGCTCCGGGATCAGAGTGTATGAGACCACACTAATCCCAGACACAAGGCTCTGCTGTGCTGCTGGACTCGCCTGGAGAGAGAATGGAGAGCCGCTGGCTGGGGAAATATGAGGGGAAACACAGCCTGCCTTTCTGGTGTCCCATTCTGAAACAGAGCTGGCCCTGGGGTGGGCTGGGACGGGGGAGCAGGTAGAGGGTCAGGGTTGTGCATAAGACTAATATCATGATGCTGTACCAAGAGAGTACTTGACATTTTTGCTAAACTCTGGTGTATGTTTCAAGTGGACGTGCTGGTGGGGTGTGAGCATACCTCCTGCCACTGCTGCCTGCACAACTTGAAGAACAGCCCAGTCAGGCTGCAGTGCCAAGACATCCCATCTCACAGCACCAGGGCAGGCTGTCCTCAAGCTGACCATGCGGCTCCCTCACTGACCCCACACATCTTCCAGAGGTGTGGAAAAGTCTGTCAAGACCATCTATATCCTACCCTGGCGCGGTTGCCACTAATGCTGACACCAAAACAGCAAGATCATCTGACAACAACCTGACTCATCTCAGCTCAGCTTTTATTTCCAGCCGTGGGCATCCTGGACAGGCAGCACATGTGCAGAGTGATAAGGGCCTTTAGAGAAGCCCCAGAGAGTTATGGACTGGTGTTCACTCCACGGTGGCTGTATAACTAGAGGTGGGCACCAGGGTGGCAAAGGGAATTTATATGATAAGTCAGCTAGATACAATATCCTTCAAAATATATTGTCTGTTTCTCGAGCAGGGGTTAGTGTGTCTCAAAACTTTTGGGTACACATAAGGAAAATAAGTATTAAAAGATTTAGGTATAAATTCTGGCAGGATCAAATAAATCCAGCTGCTTCTGATAGGTAGACTGTGCCGTGTTTGAGGAAGAGGAGTCTGTGGGATGAGGCCTTAATAGACCTTTCTCTGTACTGTGAGTATATTAAAAGCGGTGACTCCAGCGGTGACCCGCTCCTCAGCCTGGGGGAGGCTGACCTCCTGCCTGCCGGGTCTGCTCCACCCCAGAGGTGGCAGCATCTGGCAGAGCTGTTTACAAGCCACCTCGGGATCCTTCATATGACCTTGCAGGCTGGGCAGAGCGTGTCATTCTCGGATGAAGTCTCCTTCCCAGGAACGTGTGGCAGCTTTGGAAAGCCAGCGAAGCTCCTGCCTGGCTGCAGGCACTGCTTCAGCTACTTGAGTCCAAGTGGGAAAGACCCTGCCAGTTTTGCCTGCTTTTGAGCACTCCTCTTTGGCTATTGTCGCTCATATTTTCTTTACAAATCTATTAGCTTTACCAGGCCCATTAAATGGCTGTTAGGCTGCCCATTAGCAGATGCTGTTGATGGTTTCACACAGAGGTCTCAGCGTGGGCTCCTTCTTTGTAAAAGGCAAGGAGAGAGAGGTGGGGTTAGGGAGCCTGGACCAGGGCTGCGGTGTGAAAGGAAAAGGGGAAAGATAAAAGCCACTGCCACTACCAAATGCCCTTCACAAAAGAGGGAGAGGGCTTTTGGAAGGTATGTGTGTGGGGCAAGGTAATTGGAAATAAGGCTGAACTAAACCGGATAATGTTGTTAGTTGATGGTTGGACTTGATGATCTTAGAGGTCTTTTCCAACCCAATGATTCTATGATTCTATGATTCTATAAATCCTGGGTCGGGGCTGTTGCTCACACAGCAGTGGACGGACCAGAGCCCCTCATGTAATGGTTGCCATCAGGTTCTCCACCTCAGTTTGGCACCAACATCGCCTCAGAAATGTAACAAAAAAAAAAGTAAACGAGAATAACTGTTTGCGGTATAGGAAGCTCCTGGACACACCAAGAGAAGCATCTGAAAGCTGGTACTCCAGATCGCAGGGTCTGCCCACCTGCCAGGCAACTGGCTCGACAGCTGCAGGGCCATGCTGGGCTCTTTGCAGCACTGGGACTAGTCCAAGCACATGCAGCCCAGGCTGGCATCGGAACAGCTTTCATCACGAGCACAAATCATGCAATTATCCCAGCCTCCGATCACTCCACGCTGCCACCTCTTTGCATTTCAGATCATGTGGAATCAGCTGGGTCCTCCCTGCGGGTGTCTTGGGAGGCAGAGCAAGCCCTCCTTCCTTGCAGCCCATTTGCAAGGCAAGGCCCTCCATTGCCTAGGGGTGGAGATGCAGGCTGGGGTGGGCTTATGAGGGGACAGCAGCAGTGTCCCCAAAGGGGGAAGTAACAATTATGCTTCAAAAAGTGGCGGAAATTGGGCAAGAGGTGGCCACGTTGTAAAGGCGATAGTCCTGCACAGATACTCATGTATGACTGAGAAAATACCGAGTGGATTTATATTGTAAAGCTCTGCCAATACCCGTGATCCTACCCTGCAGTGTCCTCTCTAATTCCAGTTCTTCTTATCTTTCCCTAATATGCATATGGGCACACACACACAGAGTTTTGCCAAAGCACCCTCCGTCCTGACCCTCTTCTCTGGCAGCTATAGTGGTTCTGGGTATCCCCAAAGTCTGAGCAGAGTCAGGCAATCATGCTGAATTGTGTTTAGTGGAGCCAGGTTATTGTGATGCTGAAAAATGAGGACAAGATTGAGGCCATCAAGCTCATTTTTATTGTTCGTTGGAACTCCAGATGTGAAAGCTAATGGATTTGGATTGGTTGCTAGCAGCAAAGCCTCATCAAAGATCTTTTTTTCCTAAGGGCATTCAGCACAATTCACTGATTGATTGGAGGCTTCAGACAGTTTGAATGTGGATCTGTGTTTGGACTGGATCAGGCGCTCAAGAGGAAATCCAGCCTGCTGCCTTCAGGCTTGCGCAGGAATACCACAGCCTCAGCTCTTAGCAGGCTGGGAAGCTCTCAGGGAAGAGAGATGGTTTTGCAGATTTGCTTTGTTACCTTGCTGGGTTTAGGCAATGGGGGGAACAGGAAGACAGCCAAATCTCAGGACTAGCCAAAAGGGCTTCCCCAACAGAAGCTTTTCGTATGGGACAAAGGTACAAAAATGGTCTTATGCAGAGTGACAGCATAGGCTTTGAGGAGAGGAGTACAGAAAGATACAGAGAAGTGTCCCCTGCTGGGAAGGTGGAGGTGGCTCTGAGGAGGAGATGCTGAGGTGTCTGGAAGATGCTGAGGGCTCTACAGAGGAGGCATAAAGGTTTAGGTAGGTCAGATGGGCCAAAGGTAGGTACCAAGATGGATTCTGTATGTGAGATGACAAAGGTTTGTGGGGGTCACAAAGGACGTAACTGTGACTCAGGCGAAAGATATGCTATCAGTTTCTGATTACAGTTTTGCAACTTTTACTAAAAATCCTTCACTCTCCATCAGGAAGCCAGACGAGTTACAGATCTGCATGTGCCTGTCAGGTGCCCGCTGCTGCCATGCCAGCTTGTCTTCTGTTGGCATTCATTTGGGTAGTTTGCTTCTTTGTCTGCAGCACAAGTAGTTAATCACATGGAGAACCTAATTAGGTGGTAACGAACCCAGGTGTCTTACTTCTCTCAGTGTAATAGGACATCTGCCACTGCTCCAAGAGCACTTTACAATGACTGACTAACAATGGCTGTAATGTATGGTTGTGAAGAGAGAACAGCTTCCTTTAGTGCCTCAGCTAGGATGTGGTTAGTTGGGAAAACTTGAATTCCCAGTCACCTTGCCCTGTGCCGAAAACCGCGGGTGCCTGGCTGCCAGGCAGAGGGACTCCGATCCTGAATGGCACGGGTGAGAGAGATGCAAAGAGCCGCTGGGAAGCGCAGGGTCTCTTGTGGGACAGCACTGGTGAGCACCGGCTGAGTGCAAACTTACCTCGTCAAAATGCTTTGGACAAATTTGTTCCAACAGAGTGAACTTATACCAGATCAGCAGTTCACCTGATATGGCTGCAGAGCCTTTGATCCAGTCCTAATAGCCCTAGGATCAGATTTACTGCATAGTCCAGCCATACCCTATGACTCCCACGTGCACAAAATGGTCTGTTTTTTCTGCCTGGCACCCAGGTGCGCTGGTGTGGCTGTCACCAAATTCTGGCCTGCTGCTTGCATAGGACTGCTGGATGCTGGCTGGTCCCGTGTTGTGGCCAAATCTTGCTATATGTACTGTGTTCTCAGCAAGATTGAGCAAATCGTTCACAGCTAATAATCTGGCAGATGCATTTCACTTCTCCCTCTGTCTGAGGAAGGAGATTATAATTTTCTCAAAGCAGTGCCTTCAGCCTTTATCTGCAAATGCATTAGTTCTCCAGCCTGCTGTTTAAATCGAGCCGTGTCACTGTGTTGTGGCTGGGTGACAGTCACATTAGGTTGCCTCTGCTCCCAGCTTCTGTCTCCCACTCCATTCAACTGGAGGAGCACAAGTCTGGCTTCCAGGGTGAGTGCTCACAGGAAGAAAATCAACAGTTCCATTTTGCATTCGTCTTTCCATATGTTATGGTAGCCTTTGTATCCCCAGAGCAGTTCTGGGAGCTGAACCTTCCCTTGTGTGGTCACAAGAGGCCCTGTGTCCTACCCCAGCAAATAGCCAAAGCTAGTAGGTGAGAAGGAGACATCAATTCCAATTGCGTGGCATTACACCATGACAAGGTGTAGGATGTTTCTTCCTGACCCAAGCTGCTGATCGGCAAAAGCCCTGAAGCATGAGGATTAATAAGTCTACCAACATCTATCTTAACTAGCATAATTGAGAAAGCTGTTTCTATTCGTACTACTGTCTACTTCCATCTTTTTTTGGAATGTGCTGAACCATATCACTCTAACCGAACAGGATACAAATCTGTTTAGCAAATCCATAGCTCCTTCCCTAACCACATGCAAATACTTTCTCCTTATCTTGCTGACAAAAGTGCTGTGGAAGGAGAAGTACAATGGGGTGTACTCAGTGTGTGTACCTCCCCCAGGCAAGGAAGGAATTTTGCAACATGCTTCAATGAGATGTTTGAAATCCCTCTTGTTTAAATTGTCCCAAATTTGTTGGTGCTTAATCAAAGTTAAGCCACATTCTAGGCTTTTCTCCTTCCTTTTCAGCAACTAAGGAAATTTCATGCTCATGAAGCTCAGTGACTAATAGCAGTTAATAGCATAGCAGCAGATGGCATACGAGCTCTGTTAGCTTCTACGCTGGCTGCGCCAGTACCCCCCACAAAGCAGTCCTGCTGTTTCCATCCAGAGCCCCACACCCAGCTCTTCCAGTACCCCCTCCTGCCTTGCAGGCCCCCAATATCTCCCAGCCCAGGGCTTCCCATGCCAACGCTGCCAGTGCCTCCTACGGTCCCGCAGCCCCCGCAGCAATCCCAGCCCAGGGGTCCCCCCACCAGCTCTGCCAGTGCCCCCGCTCCTGCCCTGCAGCACCCCTTGCTAATCTCCCTTTGTTTTCCTTAGCTCACTTACTACTTGCCAAGACACCTCAGTTGTGTACGTTGTGATTATACTGAAGATACTGGCAAAGGCCCCTCATCAGCTATTCTGGCTTTGTGACTACAGAACCAGCAAATGATAAGGTCTCTCCTATATCATAAACATAAATGTCACGGGTCTTACTCTGCAGCTGTTCTGAACTCCGCACTTACTTTGAAACCAATGGGAGCTCTGCGCACAAAGCAGCTCCCGGATAATCAGGGTCTGTCAGCTCTATAACGTCACAAAATATTCCATGTGTGCAAATATTTGGATTATTATTTATTGGGTGTCAACAAAGTGCAAATATCAACCTGCCCCAGAGATACATTATAACTTTCCAGGGTGGGAGGACGGGGGAGAGCACTGCACGCTCATAAAATAGCCATGCGCCTGATACCAGCGCTGAACGCTTGTGATAATACCCGCCGCTTTTCAAGTCCTTTCCATCAAAGGATTTAAAAACCGTTCATGAATTAAGGCTGACATTTTCATTTAGAGGTGGTGGGTGTGTGGAGGCAGCGCATCTCTAATTTGAGGCACTCTGGATCTGATTTCCAGGAAAGTTGCTCTCCATAGTTTCCATTTGAAATTGGAAGCCTTGGGCAAAATTAAGAAGATAACTCACAGACCCACTTCCTTGGGACCTGCAGGAACTTGTGCTCTAACCAGTTTGCTGCTCCTCCCGTCTCTTTTGTTGACCAGTGCTGTTTAACCACACCTTTCCGGAAGGTTATAAAAGGCCACCGAGGTTTTGGCTGTGTATTGCTTGATGGAGTTGGACGCTGAAGGCACCTGAAGCTCTTGGTTCTGCTTCCCACAACTAGTATTTGCCTCATGAGCTTGCTAAGCATTGCTGGCTCTGTCTCAGAGTTTGAAAACTCACGACATTGCTAGAGAAGGTGATTTACAAGTCAGTGACAGATGCAGTTGGGCAACCCAATTGTCTTGGCTCACAGACTCGGACTCCCATCCCAGAACCTTCTTTCATGGCAGGTGACGCTTGTTGATCCGTGAGACTAGTTTTTCACTTCTTACTCTTGATGCGAGGCAATGAGATGTGAATATGAAAGCAAATACCAGCTATGCTGAGAAGAACTTGACCTTTCTATTCTTATCAGTTGCAAGTTGATTTTGAGATTGCTCTCTTTCTCTCTTTTTTTGAACTTCTGGCACTTTCTGTGTCTGGAAGGAAATATTTTATTAGAAAGATTAGTGTCTTGGATGCCTTGTGGCACCCTCCGGCCAGCAACAAAGCACACCACAAATTAAAAATGGAGAGGACCCCCCCAGGGAACAAAGAAATGGAACCAGTGGGAAATTTTTTTTTAACTTCTTCAGGGTCTGCATGCTTTTTCAATGTCTGGACTGTTACCGGTTCTTATAGCTCTGTGTCTTCAGGCCCTGCTGTCTGTCATGTGTAATGCACATCATACACTGTTGGCGAGCAAACAGCTTCGGTTAATATTGGAAGCTCCCACAGACTTTTTTGCTAAACCCATAGCATCACAAGACTCAGAACTACTCAGCTGAAAGTCCAGGCGTTTCAAAGGCGAGAGGAAGATCTCTAATGTATCTGCCCTGGAAGGTTAGAGATGTAACAGCTTCCAGCTGTTATTCAGAGTTTATGCAGCAGAGCTAGTGTGCGCTCCTTATCTGTTTCAGTGCAAAGTCAGGCAGCTTAAACAAAGCTTTTCCTGTGCAGGATTTGGAGCAGGGGGATACCGATGATCAGTTCCCATGTCCCAGCTGAAGGGACTGTATCCTCTACTAAAAAGGAATAACAGAGCTAAACCTGGTAACTCGAACCACTCTACTAGATTTCATAGTGGATATTTGTACCTTCAATACCACCTTATGTCCTCTTCACGTTAGGTCAAAACTAAACCCGTCACTGCCAACTTCATGGTGCAGGGTAATGAAGCCTTGTGTTTCATTTCCCCTACACTTAACTAAGTGTAATTAATGGAGGGATAAACTGAAAGTTTGCCGTAGCCGTATGCATTTCCTTCAACTTGATGTCTCAGTGAGTAAAGAGGTGAAAAATAATTCAATGCAGCTTGAAGTTTGCCCAGCCAAACAGAGAGAAGACCTGAGAAGATAGATAATTGCACTGGAGAAACCAGAGGAAGAGATTTCCACGACTGGCTCTACTACCTCTCTTCCATCATGAGTCATGATAAGTTTTCCCCTATCCCATCTTGTCTCATGGAGATGGGAAAAGGATTTCCACTGTACGTAAAATGTTCAGCATGACAAGTTTTGGATTTTGGTGATGACTGAAAGGTAATGCTATTATGTAAGCAGTCATAATAATCATAATTAGTATTATAATTCTGAGTGAAGAATAATTTTTTCTCAGCAGGGGGCAAGTCAGCCAAGCTAAACTCAATCTCTCCTGAGGGACTCCAGGAAATTGCCTCAAATTCCTTCACTCTTGCTTCCATTTTTGTATTGAACACTGCTCAGGAAGTACACAATTGCAGCCATGCCTGTATTTTTAACACTTAAACTTAGAGGATGGCACAGCATATTCAGGGATAGGGCAAAGCAGTCTTTCCCTTCATGTGTTATTTCACTGCCTGCCCTCCCTCTGGGAGTGCTCTCCAGCTGCTCCATCCCTTTCTTTACAGCTCTGTTGTGCCTGGTAGATGGCCCCCCTCTTTCCATCCAAGCTTTCATGGCGATTTTTTTTATAGCTTGAAGCACTGTAGCACTGCCAGTCCATTGATTAGTAAAGTGCCCGCATGGCCCTGCCTATAAGCTCTGTTAGGAATGTTTTGCTGTGAAATCTGCTCCCTGCTCTCGTAGGCACCTGGCTGCCTTTTCCTCAGGGCTGCAGTTGGGAGACATCAGAGATCTGGAGCAAATCTTCATTGCACATCAGCTACAGCCAGCCTCAAACCTGAGAGTGAAGTGGACACAAGGGGAAATGAGAGATATGGCCTAGGAAAGAGTTTATGTGTATGTGTACAATGTTCTTTGGAAGCTGGTACCAACTTTACAAACTTTAAAGCTCTAATCCCCTGGGAACGTCACCGGGTATGTTGTTGTGACTTGATCCAGGTATTTGAGAAAGCCACACAGAGAGCAATGCCATTATTTTTGAGCCACAACTAATCTATCAATAAAACAGAGATTGTTGAGGAAACTTCTTTTCAAGGAACAACAACAATCATTCATTTACGCACAACTAAGGACCTGAAATGGAACAACTTGAAACATGACATCTTAAAATAAAATATCTTTAAATAGAAAAAAACAGATAAATAAGCCAGTAGCCAGTACCAGGCTTTTCCAGGAAGCGTATGAAAAAGAGTCAAGTATAGAGAAGTTATTTCTTTGGGATGTGCTTCTAGCCTCCAGGGATCGACAATTTATGGGACTACCTGTGTCAGACGTTGTTCAGCCCACTGAACAGATACTCCATATTGTTTAGCTTCACCTGAAGAGTTTGTCTAATCCCTTTTACGGTGGCTTTTCTGCCCAACATAGGATAAGATCCCTCCTCTGCTACATCACACTTCTCAATTTATTTGTTGTGGCTAGTTGACAGATTCTGGGTGTCTCAACAGCCTTGGGAAATAGGCAAAACCTGAAAGTATTGTTTTCCTCCAGTGAAATGTAAACCTGATTAGCATTCTGAAAATCCAAGTTGGGGATTTTTCTTATTATCCCCAGCCTCTGTTACATGTGCCAGATACCTCTGGGGATGTTGCTGGACAAGGCTCTATTCTTTCACTGGGCTATTGACTACATGCCAAATAAGATTTCTCTCCAATCGAACACTTCTGAAGATTTAGACACTGTCTCTATCACAATTGGTGGTGTCTAGTAAAACAACTCAGTTCATTTGCTACACCTTGCCTGGGTCACTGGGGAAGTCAACTGTGTGGGACTATTAACGCCCCATAAAAGTACTTTCTTAGCTTTAAAGCACTCTGCACTGAAACATCAGCAGCACCGTGGTGATGGGCTGCCTGAAGGCTGCTGTTGTGAGCATAGCGCGCTGCTGACCCTTTGCAAAACAAAACAAAGAGACAGTACCTAAAAAGCAAAGCTGCAGGGCGGTACTGAAAATCTCTTGTGGAGGCATCTCATGTGGAGCACAGTTCCCATGGCCTTGACAAACCACAGGCACACTAGCTACACCTGCACTTACAGAGAATAGCATGCTAAGCTCATCACCTCCTAAATTTTATGTCCTGATCTATCAAGTTTTATGACAGCAAAGATGATTATTTGCATAATAATGTGGCCTATAGAAATGAAGTAATTCTCTGTCTACTGTAGGATGATACTCTTCCTTCATATTGCTCAATAAATATCTAGCTTTAGTTCTCCAGCACAGGCTGCGTTTGTGCTGCAAATAACGTAACTCGATTGAGCACAGTGGAGCTTTGCTGAATTAAGCGATGTGGGCATCAGTTCCCAAGGCCATGAGAACTTGCATCGGTTTACCTGTAAGTTGGAGGGTTACTGTGTCTCCACAGAGATCTGATAGCTGCATGGTTAGCTCTGCTCATTACCAAACTGTCTTTGGTACCAACAGCCATGGTACAGCATAGCCTTCAGTGCTGCCTTCTAAACACTTGGGTATTTTCGGGGGTACTTGGCTCTCAATGAGCTCCGTGTTGCACCGGCTCCATTGTTCGTTGAAAGCTAACATGGGCCTGTCTGTATGTGCTGTTATTACACCTTCAGTGATGCGATAATGATGTAATCGCACCTACAATGGAATGTAGTTAAACCAGCGCCGCTGTAGGTGGAGACTTTTCCATCATTTCACACCTGGTGTGGACTAGCTATGCTAATTAGCCAAAGGCCAAATCACCATTTCTGTGCAGACTGGGCTCTAAGCTGCAAGGTTGGGGAAGTGTATAGGTCATACTGACCACTGAACCAATTATGTTTTGCTCCAGCATGTAAAGTTCATAGAGGTGGGAACAGTCACCGCTGTGTTTAGGCTAACAGTGTCACTCACAAAGATGGGAGCCATGTTCCTTTGATTGTTTCCAAACTCATAAATTGACATGGCGTGTTTCTGAGTGTGACAGGAAGCCTTTATTCATACAGTCTGGAAGTCACCCTGTGCTGGACACTTTTGCTGAGTTCTAGGAGATGCTACTTCTGTGGACCCTGATGGTGGTTGGAGGGGGATCTTTTTTCATTCCTGTAGTGACTACTGAAAGACTGCTGAGATATCAGTCAAGAGCCTTCACCTGACCTGTGCTACCTGATGAGTTCCAGCAGCAGAATAATGGACCCAAAAGGTGTAGGAAAGGCAGAGGAGAGAGAGCACGGGAGTTTTAGCCTCCCTGGTTTAGGTCTCCATCAATACTTCCTCCATTTGCATCATTTACACTGCAAGAGAACGCAAAAAGCACGCGGTTATGAGTTGTTTCTCACTATGTGCTAGTTAACACATGGTACTCCCTTTTTTCTATAGTCTAATATAAACAATACATGAATGTGTGTTCCTGCCTCAAGTATTTGCTGTCAGCTGCACTTACATGACCAATTATGTCTGGGTCCTGTCTACGCTATAGTTAGCAATCTTGTTCCTTTAATGCATGCCAATGAACACTGGTGAAAATAGCCTCCAAAATGCTGAAAGCTGCTGCGAAACCAAAGGCAACCCTCTTCTCCTTGTCCTGTTGATAAGGACAAAAATTAGCAGTTTTTTATTACAAGAGAGATTCACTGGGATAGATTCTCCAACAGTAAGGGCAGAGACTGCCTGGAGCAGATCATGTAAGGAGGGAGCAGTCTCCACCACTGGTGTTGTCTTAAGAACATGGTTAGGCAAGTATGGTGAGAATGGTTAGGACATCAGAAAGGACTGTGATCTTCTGATGTCCCTTTCAGCCTCGTTATCCATGGCACTATGTAGTGCTTCATCCCACTTCTCTGTTTATCCCTATTCTTTTTTTTTTCCTTCCTTCTATTGCTTCCTTGCTGTTCGGTCTGAGTCTGGCCAGCCCTGAAAATGGAGTTATTTCCTGGGCTGAAGCCAGGTTAGCAGCAAACTGTCCTTGTAATAGGAGAGAGCCAGTGGGAAGGAGCAAGAGTGAGGAAGCCAGATGTTGTCTCAAGCCAGTGACATGAGCCAATATCCACTGGCTGAGAGCGTGAGCTGTCCATGTGTCCTGCCTGCAGCATCAGGCAGAAGCTTCTGTTGTCTTCCACCCGCTTGGGCGCACTTGCCACGGCTGTCACAAATCCAGCGCAAATCTTAACACTTACCACAGCAGAGCGGCTGTTCCAGACAGAACTGCCTCTTCTGTGCCCCTCCCTGGGCTCAGCTCCACTCTACACCAGCTGTGGGTTTGTCCCTCAAGGGCAGTTATCAATAAACCTGGAAGGCTGGTTCTTTTTCTGCTAGGGGAGATGAAAATGGACTCAGTGCATGGGAACCAGCTGGGATGAGAGCAGAATTGGCCCAAACAGCTCTGGCTTAAAAGAGGCAGCAGCATGAAGAGAAAGTGGTGGGAGGGAGCAGGAGAGGGAAGGAGAACTGGGGAGGGGAGATAGTTGTGTGTATAGAAGAGTGAGGAATGACCGTCAGCTCCATCTCCTTTTTCTGAGTGATTTTGACTGTGAGGTGCCATGGCCTTCACTGACCTCGGCTCTTATCGTCCTGGGGTTGATGTGACCTCCTTGCTCCCTGGTTTAAAACGTTTTTTATTCTATCAGTGGCCTGTTCCTTCTCCCCGCCCCCAGCTCATTTTTCCTTTTACAGCATGTTCATGAGCAAAGTGCTTATGCAAATGAGAGGCAGAAACAATCACTTTGAATAAGGAAGGAAATTTTCAGGGTAGAGACAGAATCCAACTTCACTCCAATGAGTGTGTCTCTACTTTGCTTTACACTACACCTGAAACCACAATTTTTTTTTTAATTTATGTGCCATAATATTAGCATTGATACCTGACTTTTTGGTAGCACTTTTATACCACTTCGTATGCCTATAGAATTGTACAAGCATTAGCACCAATTTTCGTTTTCTTGCTGTACAAAGATAACCCAAAGGGGAGAAGCGTTTCATCTCTCCCTAGCTTGCTATCTCTATGCAAATTTTGTGTCCATTTCTAATTGTTCATTTAGAAAAGTGATTTTATGCTGTTTTATCAGCCACCCTTAGTGTGGATGCAGTCACACTAATGTAAAAGTGCTGGAAAGCTGTGTAGCTTAGTCAAACTGGACTATTACTTGTATGCAAATAGAAATGAGCCTGCCTTAAGGGGCTGTTCTGGTTTTTTCAGCATTAAAGCAATGTATATGCTAGTGTGAGCAAATATTTAGAAATGTCAGAGGTGTTCTGGCTAGTATTGCCCCATTTCAGTAGAGAAAAACCTCAAGGATGTTTACTGTAAGCATTGCAGGATACGGATGTGAATTCTTTAAGAAAGGTTTTCCTTTTACCAAGATGTTAGGCAGATCCTGAAATTAAATGTGATTTTGTCAATACTTGTTTAGGAAAAAGGGCAGGTAGAAAAAGTAAGATGTTGTTGTGAAGCTGAGAAGAACTAGCAGAACACAGGGTAGTGTTCAGGTAAATCAAGGCCCATTTGTTTTCATTTGACTCCAGGAGTTAGCCATATAGCTCACAGCATGGGTACAGGGACATTTCTTTCTTTCAACAGTAGGGTCTCTCAAGCACCTCCTGGCTGTGTGGAGGACAGAAACAGGCTGAAGCTGGGAGGTAAGACTAGGCTTTACTTCAGGTCAAGAGAAATGTCTGTGTCATGAAGGCTGTAGTCTGGAGACCAAACTTAAGGCAACTTCTTCAGCACTTTCCCATCCAGTATCTCAACAGCAAAATCTGGGGCAACCCAATGCGTCTTTTATATGAGGGCTTGTGAAAAAAATGTAATGGCTGCCATGTAGCTCCTGTCCTTCCTGTCCTATAGAATCCAACATAGAACTATACCTATAGATGGGTATAAAAGGGCAGAAGTAATGACTTGGGGTTCATTCAGAGTCTCACCCCTGCCCAAAAATTCTTTCTTTATTGCTGTCATTTAAATTTTGCTTTACTGTCTCATATAAAAATGTAATTCATCCACTTCTTCAGCTTTCCAGGGCAGATGACACCTGAATGTCTACTATAAACCTTAGTTCTGTGAAACCAAAGAATCTTAGTCTCCTGCAGATTTGTGTCTCAAGACTGAGCCCCTGTGTAGGTCTTCCAGCGTTTGTTAAGTGGCAAGCACACCACACATGACAGCTGGGCTGTCCATAAAGACATTAAAAGGGTCTCCTCTACCTGTCTGGCTTTTTGCACAAAGCTGTTCAGAGCTTAATACCTTTGAGACTTGTGCTCTTCTGCCAAACTGGGTTGAAACTGGCCAATTGAATCAACGGCTATTAGGAGAGACTCACAGACAGACAGTATGATCACATGATCCAAAGAAAATCAGGGTAAAATTAAGCAGAAATAGGTGCTTTTGCAGGTGAGCAGGATCATTTTTCATCAGTCACCTCTTCTGGTGGGGAGTGCCTTAGGATCTTTGGGATGGCAGCGCAGGGAGAGGTTGTGCTGGTAGGGCACGCAAGGGTGCAGAGGTTACACTGCAGGTTTACCTTGCAGTCCTCATTGCCCAGGAGAGCATAACCTGACACATGAAGTGGGCATTCACCAGTGGGTGATGCACACTGAATCTTGCCTGGAATTCAGGGTTTGTTTAATTAATTAATGTATGGGGAGTACTACTTTTAGGGCTAAGCTGTTTCATCCTGTTGCCCCCTACCAGGCTACACACACTTGGTCTTCGTAGCCTATTCACCTCTGTGTTGTCTGGCTGATTTTACACATCTCCAGTGGCAGCTAGGATTTTAAACATTTTCCTTTGGCTAGCTTAATGAGGTTGCTGAAAAGGGTTGGTAAAGCTTCTGATAAGCCTCTTGATTTTTATTTTTATTTTCCAGGCCTTATGTGAATCAGCCCTTTTGAATTCAGCCACTAGCACCTGGAAAGAGGCCACCAGCACTTGGGGGTTGACAACATTATTAATGCAAGTCATTATTTGCGAGAACACGCTCCTGGCTTATATGAAGCATGTGGATTCCCACTGTTTCAAAGGAGATGGAAATACCTGCTGTATGCAGATAACCCACCCCCCTCCGCCCTTTCCTAACCAACAATGTCCACCCCTCAAAGCTGGCCGTCTCCAGCAGCCCTCTTGATGAGCAATGTGTACCTGCTAAGGGCCCCTTTGTGAAACTCCTAAGGTTTTACAGCAGTGTCAGGCTAACAATGTGTAGTACAATTTACAGAGGAATGGGAAATTATTCATCTGGGTTGAATCACCATAAGAATTTTTCAGATTTGTGGGGGTGGGGAAGAGGGGTGAAACAATAACAAAAAAAAAAAAAAAAAAAAAAGAGAGAGAGAGAAAAATACCCTGATTCAGCTTGAAACTATTTTTTGGTCTGTTTTCAGTTATTTGGTGCTTTTTAAATTGTTCTCCTTTTTAACAGTGTGCAGATGTCTATATCTGTGTAGGCCCATTTTTAAAAGAACCAAAGGAAGTTGTGAAGGTAAAAATAATTACAGGCAGGGAGGTAAGCGGGCTGAATGCAGTCCAGGTTTGCCAAAGTAGACCATCACAAACTAACCAGGTACTTTCCTTGGGGAAGACAACCAACTTTCTAAAGAGAAAAAAACTGTGTCAAATCTCATTTATTTTGGACTTCAGGAAGGTGATACCACATGGGAAATTACTACCAAAGGCTGGAGAAGACAGGGATTAGGAATAAAATTGCAAAGAAGGAGTGTGCTGATGAAATTAGCTGATGAAACAAAACTGAGGGACTTTCAAGACAAAAGAGATATCGTGAAGGAAGCATTGGGTGACCTTGAGGATAATAGAAACAGGATGAAATTAGATAGTGTAGAGTGAAAGGTTACATTCTTGGGATTAACATGAGAATTTCTGCTATGTGCCAGAATAAATAAATTCATAAATTGGAAATGACAGAAGGGGGAAAGGACCAAGGTATTAGTCATCCTGTGATCAGCTAGTACAACCATGAGCCACCTCTGGGATGCAGGTGAGAAACAAACAAATGCAATCTTAGGATGAGAAGTATTTCCGAGACAGACAGGGAATTTTTAATGTCATTGTGTGAGGCTTTGCCGAGGCATTATCTGGAACATCATCTTCAGCACCAGTCAGTCACATGGCTAGCGGAGCTCCAGCAGGAACGGATGCTGAAGAAGGCTGTGGGGGTGTCCGGGAGAATGGAGAGCCTGTCATATGTGAGGAGACTGCAAAAGTGCTCCACTTATCTAACAAAACAAAGGCTGAGAAAGGATATGATTATTCTCTATAAACACGTTAAGGGGATAAACGTCAAGAAGGGAGAAGAGCTATTTAAGCTAAAAGAGCAAATGGGTATAAACTGGCCATGAATGAAAATAGGCAGAAAAGTAGAGGAGAGTGACTAACCACCAGAGGAATGGGGCTCTAGAGCAGCCTAGACAATTGATACAGATGAGGCATACATTTACAAAGCTGGGAGGAGGCATGAGGAGTGCCTATGCCCCCCGTTAGTGATGGCTGAGCACTCCCACAGCTTGAGACTGCGCTTGAGACTTCTTCTGCTTGAGACACAGCTTGAGACTTCTCCCTCTTTCTCTCTGCCCCCACCCCATTATGGTTAGGGCTTGACTCCTCTTGCTACAGTGGAGGCAAATGCTCTAAGTGCGTTTAGGGTGGTGTTTGACCAGTTGGGAAAGGTGTTTCTCTAACTTGGTGCCTGCAACAAGACAGGATTGGCTTCTGTACCTCTGTAGTATGACGTTCTGAAGTCTTTTCCATCTCCAGGACGGAAATGAATCGTCAGGTTTTCTCCTTTAGTGCTACATTGCAACTTCATTACAGCAAATGTTAAGTTGCATGAGAAAAGTAGCTATGTTTTGGAGGGATGTATTTACGTCTATGCTTCCTCCTTTCCCCCCTGTTTACCTCTGAGCTGGATTTAATCTTTCTTTTCACAATGGGGAGAACAACTCTGTCACTTAATGGATTTCTTGAGAGAGCTGTAGCTTCCTCATGGGCAAAGGATGGTTAGGAGACAGGGATGGTAAGAAAAAGGGTGGGTGAATTGTTCCTTTTGTTTTCCTGTTGACTCACTGGTCTCTGCATTGTGCTTGTGACATGGCTGAATAACCAGGGTAATCCAGGCAGGACTCCTCTGATCTCATTTAGGGTAACTTGAATTAGGAAGAGAAGGAAAAAGAGAAAAGGAAGACAAAGAGGAATTTAACTGTCACAGCAGATTCCAGGTACATTCCTTGTGGTAAATAATCCCAGGTAAGGCGAGTCAAGTGGATCGGAAAGGCATACAGCATACATCTTCATTTCAGTTTGAGAGACGGAGATCAAGATATTGCATGCTCATAAGCACAGTACTGCTGAACTCTTAAGAATTGCTTTGACTAGTTCAGGCTCTATCTATCACATTTGACATTCACTAACACATCGGATTTTTTTCAGCTTTCATGCCTCTCTCAGCCACCATTCCCATTTAAATGTTGAATATTGCCTTCACTCTTCGCTGCGAGGTGAGACCCTATTTGTAAACATCTGTTGTCTTTGTGGTAGCGATGGAGCAATAGAGGAAGGGAAGGAGCACAGAAGCTGCTCGAGCTTCAAGCTTTGAGTATGGGGACAGTACTGATCAGGAGTACAGGGTGGTGAAATCAGCCTCTAATGTTAGACTCAGCCTAAGGTGTAACTGCTTGTGTAATCATGGATGGATTCCAGTGCCTCAAACAAGATTTGAGAAGCAGACTGGTATGATTATTTGAAATTATCTGAAAATGCAAGTACAGGGAGGAGAGCAGATAGAAAGTCCCAGTGTGCTGCTATTCTGTCCTGTGTTGTGACTGTAGTACATTTAAAATACAGTTCAAAGTATCAGTTTGGCTTACTAGTATGTATGAGCCCATCCAGGCCTTAAAAAGTCCTTTGGTGAGTTATTTTATTTCATCTGAAGTCTTGAAGAAGTCATTTGCCAGCCCAGGCTGCATCTCCCCTTGGATGGTGTGGGTACAGTCATCAAAAATGTAGAAAAATCTTTGAAAAGTGCTGACAAACCTGATAATGGTGGTGGTGCTGGCTTAAAGAGAGACTGGGGAAATAGCTCTCTGAAGCATATGTGAGTTGGCTGAAGCCTACCTAGTGTAGGGTAGGCTAATCTAATTTTAATCAAGATATGGCTGTAGCTCCTGCAGCTGCATCTGCATTAGATATGCATTTGCCGGCTCACATACTGCCAGGTTGTAGCTGCTGCAACGCAGAGGTCAGGCCAGGCTGCAAAACCTACCCGTAAAACTGCGCATGCTCAGCTCTGTACTGCCATGACTCTGCTACAGACAGCAGAGACAGAATTCAATCCACTGTGCAGGTTGTATGAACTACTCAAGGGAATTTAGACTAAAAAGAGGTTTTGGCATTTCTGTCGCTTAGTCATGCCAGAGTGGGTTTTTTGCTGGAGGACTAACTGCTTGCATCTTGCCTACACTTCTCTATCCACAGCATCACAGAGTTTGGGCCGGAATGGACCATTGTGGCCCATCTCATCTAGCCACGTTCAAAAGTAGGCAGTCTTAAGCCCCATCACCTCTCCCCTCAATCATTTAAAATTGTATGCAGTGCTTGGAAAAATAACCAGTCTCAAGACATGATAGCTGCAGATGGAGAGTCTGCTATACCTTCTAAGTAATATATTAGTATAGTACGTGCAAATATTTGGCCCTGGGCTTTTCTAGCTTTGCTTAACATGTCTTTTTTTAATCATGCACTCCTTCAAGGCTTTCCTACAGACCCGCAGTCACCTGTGAAGAGAATACATTATGCAGAGGCAGGGTAATCGGGAATGAGAGGAGAGGAAGAGCTTTATAAAACTAGGAGGCCTGGAACAATTAAATTCAACCGACTGACAGAGCAGGTGAGATGAGTTGACAGTAGAAAGATAACCTGTTTGTAAATGCAGCCCTATTTTATCTTCCCACCAATTAAATTAAGTTCTCCTTGGCCTTCAGATAAAAAAACCTCAAACTAAATAAACACTGTTATGCTGCATACATCTTAATACTTCTAATCTTCTGTCTAGCAGAGCAAAAAATTAATATCTTCCTGCCTTAGTAAGAGGGAAAACAGATGCCATGGGGAGGAGGAAATGGGAGAGGATGAGCAACCCTAGGTTTCAGTTTGTCTGTCTACACGCGCCTGCACGCACACACATGGAGTCAAAAATAGCTTTGTGAAAGGATTTTTAAACCTCATTGTAATAATGCACATGAGCATGCCAAAAAGAAAAGCAATGAAAATACAGCACTTTCACTTTACCTCAGCGACCCCAGGCAAAAGCATCAGTCTAGCTTCGGCAGGTTTGTCCCATTGCAAAACTAAAGTCCTCTGCCTTTGCTGTGCTTAAGCTTGAGGAGAAAGCATACATGTTGGCAGCCCCAAGGAAAATCTATGCCTGCCTTTCTCCCTGAAGATGTGGAGCAAATGAGTTGAGAGCTATGCCCTTTCATACCACTGCTGCCTGCAGTCTCAGGCAGCTGAAAAAAAACCCTGAGCAATTCCAGTGGTGCCAGCAGAGCTGTCCGGTGCAACACTGCACACCCCTGGTCTGCGCCCAGCCGGAGTAAAATCAGGGAAACAGCCCATGTGATGAACGGCCGGCACAAGGCCACAGAGGAGAGATGCTCCAGGAGTCCCAGTGCAGAAGATGATACTGTGTCCTTCAAATGAAGGATGCCCTCAAAGTCTGGGCTTTTCCTAATCCCCTCAGTTTTTGTCTCCCTTCCGTATGCTACCAAGTGAGTGCTTGGCAGGCCTCGGTGCTGGAGGACTGTGTGATCACGCTGCTGCCGTTGGAGCCCAACATCCCCACAGGCAGAAGGGGAAAGGAAGCTGATGAATATTGCATGATCAGAGGGAGGGAGAGAGACGGGGCAGTGGCTGCTCTCCTCACAGCAGAGGCAAACACACACACACACACATGCCCAGGAGATGCTTGCAACATCAGCAAATGTCTCTCTGGCCTCTTTTCCCCTTTCCCTATCCTGCTTCCTAACAGCATGTCCCAATGCTCTGTGCTGCTGACCATGGCTCACCGGACACCAAGGCACTCAGGTTTTTCTTTTGGGGTGTCAGGAAATGCTTCCCGCTTTTCCCCACTCTCATTCCCGGGCTTAGCTCTCCAATGGGAGAGGTGAGATGTGTTTCCAGCTCGTCCCCTTTGCCTCGGAGGTGCCCTATTCCAATGCAGACCTTGTATCACAAGGACACGTTGTCAAACAAGCCCCGGCGCCGTGGCTTGGCTCGGTCACTGCTGTGGACGCACAGCCACTGCTAATACACAGAACAGCGTGTCAGGCTTGTGGGGCTGGATCTCCGCTGCCCCTGACCCGCGCGGTCAGAGCGGCAGGGGCTTTTCCTCGTCCTGCATCAATGTTGATGACAAGTGCAACTCGCTGTTGTACCACAGCCCCCAGCACTGCTCAGGCAGCATAACGAGAGCTTACAATGAGAAGAAACCATCCCCTCAGGATGCTGCCTGTGCAGACGGAGCTGTGGGGGATTGGGGCAGGAGCCCACTGCAACAAAGCCGAGTTCCTCTTCTCAGGCACAAGCCTGGAAACAGCTTTATCCTGTCCCTTGCCTCTCCTCCACTGTATCAGGCACAGGAATGCAGCAATTAAAAATCATACTACCCCAGTACCAGTCCATCCATGCAAGTCTGACAGGACCAAATGCCCTGCTCATTACTGGAAGCAGAAAAAAAAAATGTGGACCTGGGATCTAGTTTAGACTTCTGGACAGCTTTTCTGTACCAGCTTTCTCAGATATAAAATAAGGAATTTACCATCATTCATAATATTCCTTTATTTCATGCTGCTGTGCATCGTATCTCCTCTGCAAGCAGCTGGCACAGTTTAAAGCAACTCTGAGGCTCCCGCACACCGCAGCGGGTTGTTTGGTGATGCAGAATTGTAACTACAGATAATAAATGTTGTGCCACTCTCTTCGGACGCAACTGTCAAACTGGACAGAACTGTGTTTGTTTTACTCCCTCTTGTAAAAAAAGCTAGCTTACAAATTTCAGCGAGGGAAAGTTTGCCTTCATTCAGACTAGATGTCTTCTGGTTTCATTTTATCCTATTATCCTTAACCGGTCTGTCTTGGATCAGATTATTGCTGCTTTAGCTTTTCATATGGAGACACTTTCTGTAGTTCTGAATAAAAACTCTTCATTTCTTTTTGGTTTATGTACAATTCCTACATTTTTTTCTCCTTGAAATGTATTTTCAACATGGACCTGAACCACGAATGTTACTTCTGTGTCCCAAATTCCTAAGCACCTCAGCATGTTTGGTACATGCACGTTCACAGGTGCAAACCACCAGAGGAGGAAAATTATGTGTGGGAAGGTGACTTTTGGAAGCACTCTAGATCAGCATTATTTTCTTTTCATTGCCATTGACGATAAAATGCCACTTCCTGACTTCAGGGGGAAACAGAACTGAGTTAAAGTGTTTTGAAAATCCCACTCACTATCCAAAGAATCTGTAGTAGTAGATCCCCAAGGTGAAGATTTTATTCACACAAGACAGGCAGTTCAGACACAAAATGAACTATTGAAATAAACAAAAGATATCTCAGATAACTAAAACTAGAAAGCTTTTTTTAAAAGCTAATTCCCACTGTTTCCTATCAGTCATTTGTTTATTTGTTGTATTTCCCTCCTTTGGACAATATGACTAAACTAGTGATTTTTTTTATTTGACTTTTCCATGCCCTTTCAATCTAAAATGTTTCTATTTTACATTAAAATCGGAAAAAAAATAAAAAAAATAAAAAGGTCTCAGCTGAAGAGATCAAAACATCTGTGTCCTGTGTGACGTCTACGTGGCTCTGCCTCACAGAATGACTGCGGTTCTCTAGGCGGAGAGATACCTTGGAAACCCAAAACATACCATGAGCAAGACAATTTTGTAAGTTGGCTGTATAAGCAAGCACCTTTTTATATTTTCAGTTCTCGCATCTAGTTGAGCTAGCTATGGAGTATGTCAACCGAAATGTATCACTGTGTGGTAAGCTATGCTGTAGATTTGCTATGCATTGACTGCTCTGTGGCAGCTTTTTTTGTGCTTGCACTTACCTCATTGTTGATGTGATCCTGAAACTGAGCTAAGAGCGTGCGCTTGGGTGGTTACCACAGATTAGCTACTGCAGTATTAAGCCACTCCAGGTAGCTAGACTAGCTACCCATTGGACGGGAAGGGGTTGAGAAGAAAAGCAACTTCTTCAGGGATGAAGGCAGTGTTTATAGACTGAAGCCGCCTTCTGCTTCTAGTTTCTTTCCCTTCCTCAAGCTTCTGTGTTATCTCAGGCTTTCTCTATTTTAGTTGGGTCTTCTTTGCATGGGACTGTTCTGTTCAGATGAGCTTTTAAAGTTTTAACCCACTGCTCTGCTGCTGTGTTTTGTAAAGTCTGAGTTTCAAAGCGAAAGCATACAAAGTCCCAGTGTGGTAACTACCTCCCTTTCTGTGCACCTCTCTGATCCTGGAGCCACAGAGGCTTGGAGGGGCTGTAGATCTTTGCCTGTGTGGCTGTGGGAGTGGAGTTACTTCCCAAAATCTTACAATGAATGCATCTGATTTCCTTATGCATTGTGCTTCATGCATATGTCTATGTATTCACACGCACACTGCAGTAAGTTCTTTTTGAGACGTGATCACAAATTGTTCTGTTTACGGAGAAACCTACAAACGCTGCACATACGTGCATATAAGATTATAGGAAGCATTTGCATTATTTGTCAAATAGTATGTTTTATTGCTCAGCACTGGGTGAGCAGGCAATAAAAAACCTTGCCTTTTGTGTGATTCAGACCTTTCCCTTCCTTCTGCACCCATTCATCTGTTTTTCTTTTGGAGGGGGACATAACATTTAATATTATTCTTACCCAGTAATAGTACTGGAGAGTATTTTTCAGATGCTGCCTCCTCTATTTCCATTCTGAAATCTGTTTATTTTTCTTTAGGAAATAGGGATGGATTTAGGAAACTAATTTCAGAACAAATAAAAGTGAATAAATGTGGAGCAGGTGCTGACAATTTAAACAGGGAGGAGCGGCAGCAAGGTGCAAACAGATTTTCTCACTGCCCATCCCATGGAGGATGTAGCAGCCTACCTGAAGCTGCAGTTCTAGTTCTGTCCAATTGCAGCTCAATTAAGAGTATAAAAGTGTTCTCCTGCAAGAAGGCAGGGTTTTTTTATGAACTGTTGGGCAACAAGAACAGGATGGAGCTAGTAAAGTGGAAAGGGACTCCTTTGGGAAGTATGTTTTGGATGCTCTGGTGCTTCTTTTCTTTGATCCTAGGGGTTCCTAATAGCTTTAGAGATGTGATTATGCTGGGAGCCCATTGTGTCCTTTGCTGCTGCTGGAAAAGCATGCCTCTCACCCTTCCCACAAGCAGCATTGCAATGATTTCCCTTCTGAGTGCTGTGGGTAAGTGAATTACATGAAATGAGATTTCCTCTTGTCTCTAGATAAAGCTGGGTGACCGAGTGTAAAATTGAGAGAACTTTGCTTTCCCAATCTATCATTGCCCTCCCTTAGTCCTCTCTGTTGCGCACCTGTGGGACCTGATTCACTGCAGTTTAAAATGGTGTGAAGACAGTGCAAAAGAGAGACTGCTAGCTCCTTAGTGTGATTTGTCTGTCCCACTGAGGTGGCTGTTGCTTGCTAAAGCTATGGCCCAAAGGGCTACAGGTTTTTTCTGCCCCTGTTATTCTTTCTGTTTCACCGGTGTAGCAGGTCTCATAATGCTTTCTCTAAGGGGAAGGCTCAGCCCATAATGCACATGGACAAAGCTGTGAAGCATCTGGCTCCTTCTGCAAGGTCTGTGGGCTCTCGGTACCCACTTCACAGCTGTTTTCAGACTCTGTGTCGGTAAACAGCCCCTCTCTGGTTAAAGCAGCTAAGCTTCTGATTGCTGTAAGCTTCTCTAAAACCTGATCCTACCTGCTTTTAAGGCCTGATCCTTCTCCTAAGACAAGGGCAATTGGTGGGATGTACATCACATTAGCAGCTAGGAATAAAAGCTGGTTATCTCTCACTGGGTTACCCTAGAGGTCATTGAACCAGCATTAGAAAGGGATGACCTAAAGCTTATAAGGAAAGTGCCTATGATTGCTATATGTCTGGAGAGAGGAGTAAACATACAGGAGCATTGGGCTCTGGAGTACCGTGCCAGCTTGCTAAACTAAGCCTCTGCATCCATTGTAAGTAAGTGGAGGTTTGTAACAAGTTTCTACGTTATAGAGGCTTCAGTGGCAAAACCAACCTAACCATGGGGGTCAGAAAAACTACCTCTTTCCAATCCAGGACTGTAATATGATCTTTAGTTTGCCTGTGAAAACTCTCCTGAAACAACCCTTATGCTCTCACCTCAGAGATCAGTTTTCGAGCATGGTGTGTGAGCAGTTAAAACTGGCATGACAGGGGGCAACATTTTGTGACCTTTCTAGGTGAAAGGAAGAAAGGTCTGGGACAAGCACAAGCTTCCGAAACCATCCTTGCTGTCTGACTGCACAGCATTCGCATGTGCAGGCTTTGGGATTCTTCTGAGCTCACGTGGTGGAAATGATAAAACTGAAACCTGGGGTCGATGGTAAAGAACCTGCTCTCTGCATAGAGCTAGCTGATTGCAAAAACCTGAGTGAGAAACAGTAACTGCTTTCTAAAAAGATTATTAGATCTATGAAGTGGCTTTATAAGTGCTCCCCTTGGAAGAGGGATGGGAAGGTGGATAACTTGGCCGTTGGCTTGTAGTCATCACCTGGGAGTCTGAGGCATTTTAACTGCGGTTTCTCTGCCTGGATGTTCTAGGGCAGCCCCATCCTCTGCATAATGCTGCTGGTGGTGGTCTGATCTCAGCAGCAGGGGGACTGTGATAGCTGCTGTTCCCCTTCCTACATTTTAAGTGACCTAGAAGGTAGACCTTCCCTTGATCTAAGAGACCTTCCTGCCACTGCGTAATGTGACATGACACACTACTTGTTAGGTATTAGACTGTGAGGTAGAAAGGAGAGGTGGCAGCTTCTTAAAGTGAAGCAAAGCTTCAAGCCTCTGTCAAAGTGTTTTCATCTTTCCTGCTTTTTAAGCTAGAGAAAACTATAACCTTTTCTTCATGACTACCAGGCTTGTGTATTTAACTACCTCAAAAGCTATGAATCCGTTGTCAATGGCTGGATGACAGTGTTTGGCAATGCTGACTTGAATTGTTCATGCTGTTTTGCCATCCTCTGAATGTTGGGTTGGGGAGGATAAGTGATCAAGGCGTGGTGGCACAGGAGCTGCTTAGGCTAGTTTTGCTGGTGCCCATTGCCTCTTCCTAAAGCATTTGGATCAAAAGGAGACACAAGTCAAGCCTCTTAAGGTATAGAGAAAATGGGTGTTAAGAGTCTCCTTTGTGGGTCTGGCTCTTAACCTTTTGGCTGACTGTGTTGCTTGCTCACAGTTTAACTCCAGACTCATTTACATTGAAAATGAAAGCCTATAAACCATGGAATGATGGCTTTGGCTGTGTCTTTTTTTTTTTTTTTTTTTCCTT